>MU228135.1:1519814-1540318 GCA_018584345.1 Thuja plicata | reverse complement strand
CATCTTAAATGCTTCTAATTTATCTTTTAGAAACATAACTGTCATCATTCTAGAGTAATCATCAACAAAGAGAATAAAATATCTATCTCCATAATAACTCTTTGTCCTCATAGGTCCACATAAATCAATATGGACTAACTCTAGAATTGCATCAGATGTATGGGTTTTGCTTTTGAAACTAGACTTTGTCATTTTACCTTTTTGACAGTTTTTACACATGATGTTGTCGGGCTTGGTCATTGTCAGTAAGCCTCTAACATTTCTCTTTTTGCTAATTTTCATCATGTTGTCAAAGTTCACATGACATAGTCTTTTGTGTCATAACCATATGTCTTCATTTGTAGCAATCAAACAAGTGGAGTCAGTATCATTCAGATAGAATAAGTTACATTTTGTCTGCTCACCGGTACCAATCAGATTTCAATATTTGTTGAAGATCTTTGCCTTCTTATTTTCAAATGCTCCTTTGTGACCTGAATTATTCAATTGAGAAACACTCAATAGATTATAATTCAATCCATTTACCCAATAAGCATTCTCACACTTTATCTGGTTATTCAACATTATTTTTCCTCTACCTTCAATTGGACAAGGTGTGTCATTTCCCATTCTTACTGATCCACCCTTGTAGTATTCAAAAGTCACAAAAATTTTCTTATCACCGGTCAAATGATGAGTGCAGCCACTATCTATGATCCAAACATAATTTTTGCTAATTTTAGATATGAGAGTTGTTTCTACATACCTTTCTTCATCATCATCTAAATCATCCTTTATAGCCACAAACACCATTTCGATGTCTTCATCAAATTCGGTGTCAGTATCATCATCCTTGCATTTTGCTAGGTAGCTGACCTTCTTTCCTTTGTCCTTATAGTCTCAAGTATCTCTTCTTTCTGATTTTCGGTAGCTTCTGTAATCACCTCTGTCAAACTTCTCAAAAGATTTGTCATTACTTGTGTCATCTTTTCTTCTGTTAGTACATCTTGTAGTAAAATGTCCAATCTCTTTGCAATTAAAACAAACAAGTGGTAATTTACCTTTTCCTCTCTGCATTCTTCTCGCCATAAGTGCTTCAATTTCATCAAGATCATCTTCTTCATTCTCACTATCACTATATTTTCTCATAGTGTTTTTGTGGCTTGATTTACTTATTCTCATAGAAGTTTTGAATGCAGACTCTATGTTTAGTAAGACACTATTATCAAAGTTATTCATCTCAAATGAAATCAGTCTTCCAATTAAATTGTCTAGAGTAACATTGCTATTTTCTATTTCTCTCATTTATTGAATGGCAGATACTCTAATAGCATAAGTGGGCAGTAAGGCTCTTAGAATTTTACTTACCACTGTATCTTTTTCCAGTACACCTCCAACTCCTCGGATAGCATTGACTACTTCTTTAATTCTTGTGTTGTACTGAGTGATGTTTTATCCTTCTTTCATTTTGAGATCATCAAACTTTCCTCTAAGGCTTTCTGCCTTGGCTCTCAAAACATTTTTGTCACCACCATGTACAAGCTTCAATTTGTCCCACATCTGCTTTGTAGTTTTGCATTCTTTGACATCTTCAAATTCAACATCGGAGAGTGAGGAAGCAAGCTCTATCATCATGTCATTATGTTCATGCTTCTCTCTCATTTTTTCAACTACTGGTGCTCCTATGGGCAGCACATGTTCATTTTCTAGGAATTGAGTAACATCATTACCAATACCTGATAAGTAGAGTCTTATTTTGCTCTACCATGAAGCAAAATTATCTTTGTTCAACTTGGGCACATCTCGTCTATTCATCTTGTGATCTTTGGCTTAGGTCTTGAAACCTTCCTTCTAAGCACACAAGCTCTGATACCAATTGTTAGTAATAACTGAGAGGGGTGGGGGGTGAGTCAGTGGCCTCAAATTAGTCCTTAAATCAACTCTTCAACTCTTATAACCTCTAATTATTTCTCAAGTTATGTTTGTCCTACAAGATGAATTCCTTGAACAACTTATATCAACTTACTACTTGTCGGATTGCTCTGTTAAACCTTCTCCTTAATGTTTACCGATAAGCAGTTATTAATTTACCAAAATACAGTAAATATGTAGAGTATACCAATAAATCCAAAATGAATTATGTAAGATACAAAATAGTAAAGAAATATATCATACACACATATAACACATGGATTTTAACATGGAAACCCTGTTAAGGGAAAAAACCACTGGGACCGGTACCCCAAATTTTCACTCTTCTGAAGTGAGCCCTGTTAGGAGCCAACCCTGTTAAAGGTTACAAACACACTTTTAGGTGTGACCTTGTTAGAGGATTTTACACATATAGGTTGTCACTTAGTACCGGGCATCTAATGCTGCCATCCTTGAATCAACCTCTGTCTTAGACTGTCAATAGGCATCGGGCATATCCAATGCTACTTTCACGAATCAACCTTTTTGGCACTCCTTGGGATGTACCTCAATATATAGAAGACTGTTAAGTCCTGCTCTATTAAGAGACTTGATGCTTCAATGGTTAAACTGAAACAAAATGACTTGTTTCCAATGCAACTTGAATTTCAGATTTTCAGATCTATTTAAGTACATTACCTCTCTGATCAATGTATCAATTCAATTCTTTTGTGCTCCATACTTTCTAATCTATGATGTTGTGTTTACTTTTTTTCTGTGTCTACAGAATTCCTTAGCTCTCCTTCAGCTTGATTGATTAGTACTGCATGAAGTTGTTCTTCATCAGTTTCCCTTTAGCATCCTCTTTCTATTTACGCCCCTTAATCCCCTTTTCATGTGATATGAAAATGAATTAAGCTTGTCTCTTATATAGACATGATATTCACTGTTTCTTGATTCTTGATTCTTGGCGTGAAAAAAAATCCAGCCAATTTGATTTAAAGAATAACTTCTAATTTGTCTCGTAGTTATCTTCATGCCAACTATATAAATCAGCTTTAAATCAATTACTTAACTCTGGTCGAATAAAACAAAGAAAAAAACCAGTTAAGTCTATCTTTAGCTCTTGCCAGCTAGATATTTTGTCATTTTTTGAACTCTTTATTTTTTCGGTCAACTCTTCAGTTAGTCGTCGGTTACAATTGCCAGTTTCGTCAGTGTGACTCCAGTTAGCTTCGGGATCTCCATCCGTTGGGCATCATTGGATTTTTACTCGTTAGGCAACTCTATTTTTAGTTCATCGGGCATCCTGTGGTTTTCTTCGTCGGGCAACACTGTCTTCTACTTGTTGGGTATCACTCTGACTTTTCTTCTTTACCTTTACCGATGGTGTGCACTCCGTCGGTGTTATCTGTCACTTAGTGAATACTTGACTTTTATGCATTGCTGAAAGCATAACCTTTGTTCCATTGATTCTCTGAAGTCTTTGGCATTATGTACATGACCATACAGATGATATCAAGTTGACATCAATGACAATACAAACCATTAACTGATTCAATGCCTTGCATTATCTTCAACTTAACATTATCAAACATTTAATCGGTTACATGTCATCATATTTATCGCACATGCATAAACATGTGATCTGTGAAATAAATAATAGTTTACATAATATATATTATATATATAAATAATTTTATAATGATAAGTATTTCAAAATTAAATCATTATTGTATCATTATTTATATACATATTATACTATGCAATATATATTTATTTAAATAAGAGTCTTAAATTATTTACAAAAAATTAAATTTTCGTAGTGTCGTCTTAATTTTGTAAATTTGAAATTACAGACAACATGGGAGAACATGGTAAGGGAGGTTTCTGGTCAAACAAAAAACCTAAATATCTCAAAGTAAGGATACAAGATACTAAAGCCCTCACTTTTGGAAGATTTTAATAGCAAGGAAATTTTAAAGGAAGCATAAATTAGTGAGAAGGACATTATTGCAGGTATCAGAAAACTACAAAATGAAGTCTTTGAGATGGTGGTTGAGAGGATAGTGGAGGATTTCATTGATGAGGAATGCATTAACTTGGAAGAAAATGAGGTAAATCTGAAATAAAAAATCAAGAAAGAGAACCCGAAAAGGAGAATGGGATATCCACCTGTAAAGAAACAGTAATAAGAAAGGAAGAGTTGAATAATGCATAAATATCTGAAGCTATTGAAATTCTTAAAAACTCAGTCCATGGAACTACTCCTATAGATAGTAATCCAAAACTTCCAGAACATATCACAAGGAACTCTTATTTCTTAATAAATAAAACAATAAGCACAACAAATTTGCCTCTACTTCAAGAAGAAACCTGTAAAAAAAATGGAAGAGGATATGGTTATTTTAGAGGGGTTATTTAAGGAAATTACCTATGCCCATGATGAGGTCAAGGAAGAAATGACATTTTGGTATAATCTGAAAAATTAGAATAATACATCTTCTTCTTCTCCTAAAGAGGAAAATATTAAGTTAGTAGAACAGAGTACAAACAATGTGCCTAGGCAGAAATCACCACTCCTTCAAGATAGCCCATGCCAATATTCATACAATTCCACCTACAATTTAAATCATATATCCCTATGGAATTGGAGGCAATATACAATATAATGAGAATTTACCAAGATATGGATGAAGATTGTATAATTAATGAAGAAGATGATGAAAAGGATAGCTGATAGAAATTGAGTTTATTCAAACTTTTAAGGAACAAATTATTAGGGATTTGGAAGAATAAGGGGAGAAGCATCTAGAGGAGCAGTCATGTATGGAGGCAATAATGGATTCTAACAATAATGAGGGAACATTAGGAATTGCTTCAACACTACCATGGATGGAATGCCCAAACTATGGGAGACCACAGAAAAAGAGGAAGGAAATCTCATGTGGATCTTAGGAAAATGGATGGGGAATCGTAAAATCAAGCTAAATTAACAACTCTTTTTCATATAGGGAAGGGGAAGTTCCTTCCCAAGGATCAATGAAGCTCACTATGTGGAATGTTAGGGGCTTGAATGCCCCTAACAAACAATGTTTATTAAAGTATAACTTAAATATTATGGAATCATAAATAATTATTATTCAAGAAACTAAGCTTAATGAGGAAGAAATGAAAAAATTCCAAAAGAATTTAGGTATATGGAAAGTGGAGAGTGTTTATGCTGAAGGAGCTTTGGGTGGACTAGCGGTAATTTGGGATTTGAGGAAAATTGATATCAAAAATGTTATTAAAAGGCCAAATTGGATGGGTTGTTGGGTATGTAATGTTAAGAGTACCTTGCAATTCCTCTTAATAAATATTTATGGACCAACCAGTACAAACAGTAAAAAGGAGTTATGGAAGGAAATAGAGACTTATTGATGTTATAACAAGAATTGGAATTATATAGTAGGAGGAGATTTTAATGCTATCTTATATGTCAATGAGAAAAGTGACAACATACAACGAGAATCACAATCATTAAAATATTTCAGAGATTGGATTGTCAGAAATGGTATTAGACATTAAAATGAGTAATGGTACCTTCACATGGAACAATAGAAGAGAAAGATTCAACAATATTTCTCAAAAGTTGGATAGGTTTATGTTCTTGGGGGACCTAAGTGCTTTCAATCTTTCAATATATTCTTCTATCCTATTCATATCTTGTTCAGATCACTTTCCTGTGAGACTAGACATCTTCGAAGAAAATAAGCCCTCTAGGAATCCGTTCAAATTTGAAAATATGTAGTACCAAGATCAACATTTCTTAGTTTTACTGGAACAGTGGTGGAAGGAAGAGATGTTTGAAGGTTATAAAAAGTTCCCCTTTGTATCAAAACTAAAATCCCTTAAACAAAAAATTCTAAAATGGAATAAAGAATATTTCAAGAATATTTTATGGAAAAATTGGATGTAGAAGCATATATTAGAGAATTAAATGAATTAGAGTGGGGATGGACAAGGATAACTATAATAAGGAAAAATAACTACTTCAGAAACATGAAGAACTTCTAACTAAATAAGAAATTTTCTAGAGACAAAAATCTAGAGAAACATAGAGGGAGATGAAAATTAAAAAAAAAATCATAATAGCACAAATCATAGAAGATGTATTAATAGGATCCTTAAAATTAAAAATGAGAAAGGGAATCTTATAGAGGACCCTCAAGAATTAGCAAAATAATTTGTTAATTTTTATAAAAATGCTCTAAACAAGTGGGAGAGTTGTGATTTGAAAGCTCAGCAACAACTTTTAAGTAATATTCCAGAACTCATAATGAATGAAGAAACATAATTCTAAATAATGAGTTTTCTTTGCAAGAAATTAAATTAGCACTATTCCAACTAAATCTTGATAAGGCACCTGGACCGGATGGGTTTCAGGAAAGTTTCTATAAAAAATGTTGGCACTTTTTAGGGGAGGAATTATGGGAAGCTATTGAAAACACCAGGAAAGCAGGGAATATTTTAAAAGAAATTAATAATACTTTTCTTAAATTAATACATAAGATGCTAAAAACTGAAGAAATATGTGATTTTAGACCTATCTCTCTATGCAATACTATATACAAAATCTTCTCAAAAGCTCTAGCAAATAGATTAAAACATTTTCTACCCCATATTATATCACAAGAACAAATCAAATTTGTTCTTGGGAGATCCATCTTTGATAGAACAATTATAGTTCAAGAGCTCATACACTCATTTCAAAATAATAAAGAACCAAGTATGATAATCAAATTACACATCCATAAGGAATATGGTAAGTTTGATTGACGATTCCTATGCAAGTATCTTGAAAACTTTCATTTCTCAAAGCAATGGATCAATCTTATCTTTAGTTGCATTTCCAGTCCTAAAAAAATTTCTCTACTTTTCAACAGAACACCATAAGGCTATTTTGACATCTCTAGGGGATTGAGACAAGGGGATCCAATTTCTCCCTTCCTATTTATTATAATGGTTGAAACTTTAGGAAGGGCAGTCTCAAAGGCACATCTGCGGGGTCAAATATCTGGAATAAAAGTCACAGAAGCAATCTCAAATATAACACATCTGCAATTTTCTAGTGATATCCCGCATCCACAAAAAAGTATTATATCTGAAGAAAATAATTTTAAAAGGATTCTAAAACATTATATGAAGGCCTTAGGAAAAAAGGTAAATGTCGACAAATCTGAGATTTTTTTCCTACACATTGATGCTAGGTTAGAGGGTGAAATATGTCATATTTTAGGTTTTAGAAAAGGATCTTTCCCTTGAAAATACTTGGGGAGGGCTATAGATAAAGGTAACATAGTTAACAAATTGTGGGAACCTGTAGAAAATAAAATGGATCAAAAAATAGAAAGATGGAAAGGGAAATGGATTTGAAATGTAGGAAGAGTAACCATGCTTAAGTTTGTTCTAATAGCCATCTCTACCTATCAAATTTTGTGTCTGCCACTCACACAAGGTGCAAAAAATAAATTAAAAAGAAATTTAGAACATTTCTATTGAAAGGAGAATCAAAAAACCAGAAAATGGCTTTGATCAAATGGGTTAATATTTGTAGGCCTCTCAAAGCGGGTGGTTTAGGCATAAAAAACATAAAGTGGTAAAACATAGCCCTAGGAGCCAAATTAGTCTAGAAATATATATCAAGATTCTAATAGTAAGTGGGCCAAAATTATCATTAACAAATATATACAAAATAATGATCCTTTATGTATTTTCAAACTTGAGAAACCTTCCAAAGGATCTAGAGCTTGGAAATTTATCCTAGAATGCATAAATATCATCAGAGATCATCTTACTTGGGATGTAGGATCATGAGATTCAACCTTCTTCTAGGAAGATTCATGGGGATTTTATGCAACTTTGGATAGTTTGAGAGATTCCACTAGAATTAAGGAAGTATTAACTAATCTCTAGGGGAAGCAATTAAAAGATTATATTGAAATCCCAAAGGGGGTCCTAGTTTAGGATGGAAGTGGAAGTCACTAAAAGAGGTTCCAATCCCAGCCAATAAAAAATAGAATTGGAAAAGATTTTGAGTTTAAGACAGATTGTCATCAAGGATAGAACAGATAAGTTAATTTCGACAGGATCTACCAATGGAGAATATAAATTGAAAAATGGATATGAAGCCCTAGTTAAAGCACATAATTGGCAAAATATAGACCTTCCACTATCTCTTTGTTGGGACAAATTTTTCCTACCAAAAGCAGGAACATTTTTATGGACAACCTTACAAAAGAGAATCCTAACGCCAGAATAGTGTAGGAGAATTGGTTTTGAAGGGCCATCCATATGCCTCCTATGTGAAAAATAAGAAGAATTTATCGACCATATACTTTTGAATTGCCCGTACTCAAGGAAGTGTTGAGACTGGATTTGCAGAAAATTAAACTGGAAATCTACTTTGCTGAACAATTTTCTAGATCATTTGAAGGCATGGCCTACATACCATTATAATAGCCTTTATAACATAATGTGGAATATATCCCCCTCCATACTAGTTTGGGAAATCTGGAAAGAACACAATAGAAGGTTATTTCAAGAGAATAAAATGAAAAGAAGATGCTTTGAGAACAAAGTAGAGGCCTATATTGTGGAAAATTTGAACAACGAACTTAGAAATAAAAATCAAATTGAGGGAATTTTTTCACATTGGGATGATATTATGAGGAAAGAATGGTTTGGCCTAATCATTCCACCTCAAATTGGGAAAGAAGGAGAAAAAAATAGAGAAGAAAGGAAAACTTTCCAATGGTGTGTCCGTTAGTATGGATGGTACACACTTAACTTTTATGGGGATTCCAGAGGAAATCTAGGGGTGGATGGTATTGGATGTGCTATTCATATGTGGGATGGAAACATTTGCGAAATATTGGCTAAACCAATGGGATTATCTACAAATAATATGGCATAATTAGAAGTCTTAGTGGAAGGCTTACCATTTTGCAAAGAGTTGGGTATCAAAAAACTTGAAATAGAAGGAGATTCTCAAATTGTTATTAACGCTTTAAGAACTAACCATACACCTAATTTGAAGTTGAATACACAATTGGAAAGAGCCTTGAGCTTATTATATCATTTCATAAAGTTCAAATTTAATTATATATATAGAGAAGGTAACAAGATTGCAAATAATTTAGCAAATCTTGGAGCTGATGGAGGATATATTGAAAAAATTGGCGATTCTCTGTTAGAATTTGGTAATATATTATACTACACTAAAGAAAGATTAGATCAATCAAATTTAAAATTAATTTAGGAATGATCTCTATGCATGTAAATTATACGGTACCATTGCCTAGGTCTTAAGCTTAATTAGGGTAAATTTATACTCAAATATCTAACTATCATACACATATAGGGATGTCTAATGACTTCTCTCTTATCTATAACTTTAGATACTCTTTGGTTTCCCTTAGCCTTTAACTCTACCCATTATTACTGGGAGCATTTTGTTAGTGATCCCTTTGAAATCTACGTGCTCATCATATATCTTAGACTTATCCCTCGATCAGCATATTAAATATTTGTAGCCTAACTATCCCCTATCCTAATGATTCTTTCCTTCTTTTAAGCACCTTAACCCTTTAATGATTGTTTTTCCTCCACGTTTCTTGCACTATTGTGCAACTTCTAGAAAGATCAAGTTTCCTCTTAATCCTTTCTTTTTGGCTTGTTGGAATAATGATTCCCATTGTCATGATAATACCAAGTGCCTTAGCTTGTAAAACAAATAACTATGTCGTATGATAACTTTAAACATTTAGTTCCTTTTTTAATAGTGCGGGTATTCTCTTCTTTAGGTTTGTTTGCTTATATAATTATTGAAACAAACGTCCATACCTTTGACATCTCTGAGCCTAGACAAATGGGTTTTTGTGGGTGTATTAAACCAAAATGTTGGAATCATATTCTAAAACCCTTAGATGATATGTCTCATAGAGTGATCAAATTAGTGTTTGGCGAGAAATATTTTGACTATAGTTTCAATTATATGAGGAATGTGACCATAATGAGAACCTTTATATACTATATGGTAATGGAGAAAATCAAAAAGGAAGATATTGTTTCTCTAATTAAGGCTATCTTCATAAATAAAAATTTATGGGGTTTAGAACAAGCAGTATATAGTATCAATCGTAAACATGAGATTCCATACCCGGAGGATTACATGGTGGATTATATTGGCAGTTTGGAGGAGGTGGATAATATTGAAAGGAAGCCAATATTGGTCTTTAAGGATAGGGAAATCTTTGATTTGCATTGGGGAGAGATGAGATGTAATATCCATTTCCTTCTCAGCTGGTTGTGAATCATCCACACATTTGAATAAGCTTGGTTATACCACTATCTCAAAGTTGAAGGGTACGAGGTTCCAACATCGTTCAAATATGAGGATTTGGATAACATACAAATAATCCCTCTAGTGATTATCAAGAAAAATTGGGTTCAAGGAAGCTCTAAGAGGAAAGATTCCAAAGGCAAGGCCAAATTAGAATCTGAAGGATATCAACGAATGAAGAAAGCTCGGATGAAGACATAGTCATCATAAAATGAAAAGGAAACTAGATTTTTGGTAGATGTAAAGAACTAGTTGTAGATACTTATAGCATGCCAAAAGACTTATAGTTATCATATTATATTAGCTGATAAAGCAGGATTATTATGTTTAAAATAGATAAAATACGGTTGATATGTGAAGACAGTTATATATAGTTTATATATGTGAATATAAATATAGATAGTTTTATAAAGTCTCAGAATTATAGTAAATTTCAATGAGTTAAAGGATTGTATGTGAATATTTTCATTTACATTTTAAGAACAATTACAGTTAGGACATAGAAGCTATACAAGCTCACTTAAGGATATGGAAATCTTCAATATGATTATTTTACCTCTTTTAGAGAAGGTTGTCTTAAACTTAATCTCTATCAAAATTATGGCCTTAACAACCTAGTGGTTTTACAAATTAAACCAAGCTCCATTAAAGCCAACTCATGATTTCATCAACATAACTCGCTCTTCATTCTTAGTTGAATCTACCATATTGAAACCATAATAGATGAGCCAATTAGAAAGGGTATGCTATTTTCTAGTCTTCTCCTTAATGTTTCTATTTGTGAGCCATCATTAGGCACACAAACATTGGTAATGCCAATGGTCATTAGTTTGAAGCATAATCCACATGACATGATAGTTTGAATCTTCTCTATAGGTAATGATGAAATAAATTAAGTGAGAAAAAATAATCACACATGTCATTGTGTGCATCTTCATACAAGGTCATGAACTGCACCACATGTGACCTTTAATTGACCTTCACTTTTTGAAAGCATATAACATAAAAAGGCTAATATTTCATGATGTAGGTTAATCAAAAAACTTGCAAGAAGTGTTTGTAAGGTTGTATCCATAAAAAAATTCTTATTTGAGGATCATTTGTGAAGATATTTGGATGGCTAATGGTAAGGTTCCATGAGGGGTCTTTAGTATCTTTTTTTATGGAGTGGGAGGTCCCGTGAAACAAAAAAAATTGCTATAGGATTATTCAGAATCTTTCCCTCAAACATAGAAACCCCTACCTATTAGAATTGTATATTTTAGTAGGTGAAATTGGGGCGGGGCTAGAAATTGCCCCACCAACTTAGGAGTTTTTTGCCACTTGTCAGTTAGCTAATATTCGAGAGAAGAAATAGAAAGAAAATGATATTTTTTTATATCTTATGTTCATAGCATTCTTCATGATAACACCAACATCTTTAGTTTTGGAGCTTAAACTTTTAAGCTAAACCACACTACGAAATACATGGGGCTGTCAACTTTAAAATATTACTAAAAAATTCAGCAACACCCACTAATTTTTTTTAGGAAGCCCCCTTCCATAAGACCTTACCCTAATTGTCTAGTAATGAATGTTATTCAACATTATTCAAAATTTCCAAATAAGATAAAGTGACCTATTATCTCCCTTTTTGTAGAGGTGGTCTAGATTGATATATGTCTAATACTTGTTTTGTGCCAATTCCCTTATAATAAAATCAAACATTGTTTGGTAACACTATGTTTGTTCCACAAGCTTGTCCTTGAGACATCAACATCATCTACTAAAAAAGAAGGTTTTTATATTATAAGAAGAAAAAAAAACCCTTGACCTCCAAACTTGTCACCTAAAGACTCAACACTTGCATCAAGTATTCAATAATATGTTCATTATGTCATACTTTTAAATTAGATAAGAATAAGAAAACTGTAGCCTTTTGTAATAAAATTATTAGATATCCTTAAAACAAAAGGACACAATACTTTTAAATTAGATAAGAGATAAGAAAAAATGTAGTCTAAAATAATAGAATTATTAAACACCCTTGAATAAAAATGAAAGATTTAAACTTGAATAAAACACTTTCATATTTAAAATTTTAGATATTTTAATTAAAGAGTGACATATTAACATGTAATTACTATATAAAGTTCTTACATTTTATCTCTAAGATTCATGCTTATAATATTGGGTTGGGAATTTGTTTTATAATATTTTTATTTATTCTACATAGGCGAAGTGTACTAATGCTCACACACCCTAACTTTGCACACATGTAGAGCCTACACTATACATCAAATTTTAATGATTTTTTTTGTTGTCTTTATATATGAGTTGACACCTTGCAAAAAATTCTTGGCTTTTGGGTATTAACAAAACTCCCTCTAGAGATCATCGAGCATCGAAGGGTCAAAAAGTGATATTTTCAAAGTACCACCCAAAACATGTCATCTTTTGTGCCATTAATTGTTCACCACAAAATAAACACAAATCCCCTAATTACAAAAGAATGACTCTTTTCTTTTATTTTTCTTTAAATCATAAATAATTGGTCCAATAGTTAAATTACTTCATTTTGTGTTTAGACTATCAAAATGACATATTATTAATCCTCTATCTTATTTTCCAGTTACCTTAGCATTATCTATATTAACTCTTAATTTAAAATATTAAATATAAGTTTCAGAAATTATAAAGCCATGATATTCATAGATCACATAATAAATCTCATGTCATTCAAATATATCTATATATTATTAAATATTAAATTGAACAATATATTTATTTTATACAATCATATATATTAATTAAATACATATATGTGAGGAAGGATCTTATAAACACTTTTATTAAGTAAACGAGTATGTGAAGCATGATGCATATCTTAGTTTCTCCACACTTTGAATTTTACAAATGCCCTAAATACAAAACATAAAAATAATAATTAAAACATAAAAAATATTTAATTATAAAATGAATCGGTTTTGGGCCCGCTATCATTGACCACTTTAGTGTTAAGATGGGGTTTTCATAAAATTATTCAACACCTTTAAGAAATTGTTCAACATCTCATTTAAATCATTTGATTCCTTACAAAAATCATTCAACATCCCATTAAAATCATTTGAGTCCACATTCATAAGCACCTCAGCATCCGTAAAATGTTTATTTTTTCATAGTTTTGGGGCTAATGCATGCTAACCCCAAAGCCCTGAAATGTTCATTTTTTCATAGTTTTGGGACTTGTTTTCCCTACGACATCCTTTTTTGCTTCCCATGAATAGCTCCTGCGGCCATCATTTCTCAGCAAGTCATCGAGGGTTTTTATGGAAATTCAAGTAGCGCCTTCACTCGAATTTAACCTTTTAATGTCGCTATAACCATTAATTCTACTCATTCCTAGTTGCAATTTGATATTTTTTTTCATAAGTTATGTGTATGTCGTCAAGGGTTCGAGTTTGATGTATTTTTTCATCATTTATCCTTATGGCATCAAGGGTTTGAGTCATTTGACTTCTTTCACCATATAATATTAGATGTAATGTGTTTCCAGTATTATTTGATGTATTTTCTCATCATTTATCTATATGTCATCAAGGGTTTGAGTCAGATGTAATTTTTCATCGTTTCTCTATATACCATGAGGGTTTGAGTCATTTGATTTCTTTCCCTATATAATATGAAATGTAATGCATTTGCATTATTATTTGATGTATTTTTTCATCATTTCTTTGTACGTTGTCAATGGTTTGAATCATTCAGAAAAAAATCTATATTAATTGAAATGTAATGGGTTTGCATTGTTATTCGTTATCTTTGGTCTCTCATTCATGGGTAATATGATTCAAAATCTATGGTTTTTCTTTCATGAAATGTAATGGGTATACATTATAATTGTGAATGTTTGGTTTTTCTTTTATGAAGTGTAATTGGTGTACTTTATTATTCAAAATCTTTAGTTTTTTTCATTAAGTGTAATGGGTAAACATTATTCTTTGGAATGTCTAGTTTTTTACTCATGAAATGTAATTAGTATACAATAATTTTCTAATTTTTTGAATGGTTTTAGGATTAGTAATCATACATGCTCTCCACACACTAACAAACCTCATACATGTGCTCATTCCCACTTACAGTCTGATTTATTTTTTCATCATTTCTCTATATTCCATCTAGGGTTATTGTCCACTCATACAAAGCCCTTAAATTTTGGGGCAAGTCCCTACAAAGTTAAGAGCCCTAAAATGTTCATTTTTTTCATAGTTTTGGGACTTGATTTATCTGCAACTTACTACTCTGCTTCCTACGAACGTTTCCCCTGTTGATCATTTCTCTATATGTCATCCAGGGTTGGATTGAATCAATTTTTTTTTATTAACGAGTATGCATTATTGTGCCAATTATTTTACTACTTTGGCTAGGGTTTATCCTGGAAATATAAAATCCTTATGTTTATCTTTTTTGTTAATTTAATAGTTGGTATGGGCTAACTCCCTTTATATTGATATCAAAAAAGGTCCTTTACATCACTTTTACATTACTATATACATTCCACTTCTGCCTTCCTTGGCTCTTTGACAAAATAGAGAATAAATAGACTACTTCTAAAACCACCTGTAATATGTTGTGCTCCCATTACATTTTGGAGCTTACAATTCTATCTATGTATCATATAACTAAAAAATGGAGGCAATCTTTTGCAACTGTCATTGACCTTGCAATCACTAGGCAATCTGCACCACACATGGGCAATGTGTTGGGATCCTTGCAATTTCTTCCACATCTTAGTTTTGTTCTCATTCCGTTCCTCACCATCCTCCAAGAGCTCTATCACAGCTACAATTGCATCATTTTTGTCATGTTCTTCCAGCGGACCTTCCTCCCTCATGTAATCCAGCTGCCATTCCTCAGTTAGGCACTCTACCGTATGAGACAAACACTGCAGAAAGAGGAGGCTTTGATGCATGTCCCCCACCTAGCTTGAAACAAGTTTGGCTCTAGTGTCCTCACTATTAGATACTTCTTTACCACCCCATCACGGTGATTAGTCAAGTAATAGTTCTAGGATACAGGCACCAATAGATTGTTCTCCACATTATTGAGAATTGCATCAATCTTTCCCAAGAATGCATGTTCGAATAAGATTTGGAAAAATTTCATAACCTTAGCCTTCAAAATCCCCAAATACAGTGCCAACAACAAGAACATTGAGTTCATATCATAGTTAACCCTATAACGATGATACATAATTAGAAATTCTCAACCCAATATGACCTTCAGTGCATGGGTGCCCCACTTTTAACACTGCTAGCAACCTTTTATCACTTATGTCCCCTAAAAAGGCCATTTATTTCTTGGTATACTCCAGTAGCACATGTGTGTCCATCACTAGTACTCTTCTATACTTGGGAAAAGTCAAATAATATGACTCACCACTCACCCTTGCTGCTATAAATAGAAAATGCTTAGTGCTGCCCTAATTGTGTATTCCTCATAGCCTCCCATGTGACATTTGACCTTCACAAATTACAATTGTATCAAGTCACAATGGGAAATTTGTTAGATTATTGTAAATGATTATAGATATTATTAATCGTGTTTAATGATTTTATGCAGTGAACATTTACATAATTGTATCATCGTAATAGGGAACTATGTCATGAAAGGTTGTATTCATCAAGCATCTAGTTAATTTCAGATGAATAATCAACATCTTGATGAATATAACCTTTTGTGCCATAGTTCCCTCTTACTTTTGAAAATTTTAGGGCTCTTATGTGTGCCAGTGTTGGCTCCAAAAATACTGGCAATGTGTCATTCCCCACATGGAGACAGATGTTGAGGTGTTTATGAATCAGGTGTTGAATAATTTTAATGGGATATTGAACAATTTTTGTATTGTGTTGAATGATTTTATGAAAGTCTCATCCTAATGCTAAAGTGGCCAACGATAACAAGACCATAGTTGATTCATTTTATAATTAAATGTTTTTATGTTTTGTAATTAGGGGATTTATGTTTTTTTATCATCATAGCAGGCCAAAATCATAAAGAACATCATTATCATTTCTTGTTTCATATAACAGTTACATATTTATCTCATGCAATACATATACACATATACAAATACATATTCATATATATTTAGACGTCCACTTTGTTGTAAACATTTATTCTTCTCATTTCTACTTGCAGTTTGATATGTCCATAGTTTGACTATTCATATATATGTATATGCATGTTTGTATGTATGCATATATTGTGTATGTATGTCTGTATGTAAATATATGTATGAATATGTGTATATATGCATGTATGTACAACTTAAACAAAAAGGCTTGCCAATAAACAAATAAACAAAGGAAAAATTTAAATTCAAAACTGAATTGATGAAGCCATCATTGAAATCCAAAATAAATGGCAAGCAAGTGTAGTGTGAAATGATCGATTTTTCCAACTATATTTTCAAATTCAAAATGAAGATCCAAAAATCAATGAACTCATTTCCACATTCAAATTATTTTATAAGAGATAATTTGTAACATCATTTCCATTGAAAATTATCTTTGTTTACATTGAATATCATTTGCAGCTTCTTGATATCAGGGAGCTTGTTCAAGTTGGTACCTTAGGATACTATTTTATCCATATTTTCATAAATCAAACTATTGTTAATACCTATGTGCTCATTTTATGCATTATTTAGAGGCATAAAGATTATATTATTGGACCAGTTAGCTATTAATAATCACATCAGTCCAAATTTAGTTGTTAATAGCTGGTATGAGCGAAATCCCTTTATATTGATATAAAAAAGGTCCTTTACATCACTATATGCATTCCACCTTTTCCTTTCTTGGCTCCTTGACAAAATAAAGCATAAATAAATTACTTTTATAAAGCACTTGTGATATATTGTGCTCCCATTACATTTTGGAGCTTACAATTCTGTCAATATATTATATAACTAAAAATGGATAGCAAAAACTTCCACCCCTAGATCAAAATATGGAAGAAACATTGCTTTAACCTACATAATAGACTAAACATACATGGATAGATACCCTTTACCGGTCAGCTTCTTCCCTTCTAGCTTGTACAATTGTCATTGCCCTTACAACCACTAGGAAATCTACACCACACACGTGTACTGTGTCGGGCTCCTTGCGATTTCTTCCACATCTCAGTTTTTGTTCTCCTTCCTCTCCTCACCATCCTTCGAGAGCTCTATCACAACAAAAATTCCATCATTTTTGTCATCTTATTCTAGCGGGCATTCCTCCCTCATGTAATCCAACTATCATTCCTTGGTCAATAACTCCATCTTATGGGATAAACACTCCAGAAAGAGGAGGCTTCGATGCATGTCACCCTACCTAGCTTGCAACAAGTTTAGATCTAGTGTCCTCACTATCAGATACTTCTTTACCACCCCATCACAGTGATTAATCAAGTAATAGTTCTAGGACAAAGGCACTAATAGATTGTTCTTCACATTATTGAGAATTGCATCAATCTCTCCCAAGAATGCATGTTTGAATAAGATTTGGAAAATTTCATAGTCTTAGCCTTCAAAATCCCCAAATACAGTGCCAAAACCAAGAACATTGAGCTTATATCATAGTTAACCCTATAACGATGATACACGATCAGAAATTCTCAACCCAAAATGACCTTCACCACATGGGTGCCCCACTTTTAACACTGCTAGAACCCTTTTATCACTTATGTCCCCTTAAAATGCCATTTTTTTCTTTGTACACTCTAGTAGCACAGGTGTGTCCATCACTAGTACTATTCTATACTTTGGAAAAGTCAAAGGATATGACTCACCACTTGCCCTTGTTTCTATAAATAGAAAATGCTCAACACCACCCTAACTATGCATTCCTCACAACCTCACATGTGGCATTTGACCTTCACAGATTGCAATTGTATGAAGTCAAAATGGGAAATTTTTCAGGTTATTATGAATAATTATAGATATTATTAATCATGTTTAATGATTTTATGCAGTGAACATTTACATAAATGTATCATCGTAATAGGGAACTATGGCATGAAAGGTTGTATTCTTCAAGCATCTAGTTAATTTCAGATGAATAATAAACATCTTGATGAAAATAACCTTTTGTGCCATAGTTCCCTCTTACTTTAGAAAATTTTAGGGCTCTTGTGTGTGCCAGCTTGGCCCCAAAAATATTGGCGACATGTCATTCCCTACATGGAGACGAATGCTGAGGTGTTTATGAATGGGGTGTTGAATGATTTTAATGGGATGTTGAAAAAGTTTTTTAAGGTGTTGAACAATTTTTGTAAGGTGTTGAATGATTTTATGAAAGCCTCATCCTAATGCTGAAGTGGTCAATGATAGAAGGCCCATAGTTGTTTCATTTTATAATTAAATATTTTTATGTTTTGTAATTAGGGGATTTATGTTTTTTTTTTATCATCATAGCAGACTAAAATTACAAACAACATCATTATCATTTCTTGTTTCATATAACAGTTACATCTTTATCTCATGCAATACATATACACATATACAAATACATATTCATATATATATTTTGATGAAGGGTACTCCCCTTCTTTAACCAAACACACTCAACACAACAAGGAAATTCATAGAAAATTTCAAGAATAGAACAATGGCAAGAAAAAAACACTTGCTTTCTATTATCTTCAATGAAATGACATTACAATTTTCAGAAAAATAACATGCTACAACCGCATGGGCATTTTTATTACAATAATCTGCAAGATAGAGACACAATCTACACTTCTGGAACTCAACCTTTAAACCCCCCTTCTTCCCTATATAAGTAGCACAATTAACCACCTTAGAGGATAATAGAAAGTGATTTTTTCTCATTTTGGCGCCCAACAGTTCAATTTCCCGCCTTAAGTGATTTTTTTCCTTCTTCCTTTTGTATTGAAACTTGAGTCGTGATAGCGCAGCTTCCGAAAACCATAACTTGTGAATTGTTGAGTTGATTGGGTATTATAACCCCATTTCAAAAACCCCACGAAGCACTCTACAATCATGTGCTTGCGAAGCACTAGTTGATTAAAGTTTGACCCCCTTTCGGAACCTCTAAGGCCTTCAAAACTAAGTTCAAAGTTTTTGTACCACCCCGCTAAAACAAAAAACTCAATATCTTCAAAACTAGACTTGATCTTGCCATGAAACTTTACCGACGAGTTTGTATATCCAAAATGAACCTCCAGGGAAGTAATTGGAACAATCTGTTCTCAAATGAACAACTTACTAAAAATTATAAACTTGCCAAAAATAGTAACTTTGTCCAAAGATATCCCTTATTGAAAACTAGACAATATTTTTGGGTGATGCATGATTGCTCTTACACCCTGGATGCTCCTGCATCATATTTAGACGCCCAATTTATTGTAAACATTGCTTCTTCTCATTCCTACTTGTAGTTTTATATGTCCACGGTTTGACTATTCATATGTATGTATATGCATATTAAGTGTGTGTGTGTGTGTGTGTGGGGGGGGGCATGACATGGAAGAGGAGACTTCTTCATCCACAAAGTTTGTAATAACTCTAATATTAGTGGCTACCTCATTGAGCCAATCATGTATGGCAGCTTAAGTTGACAAACTCAAGCCTTTTGCATTGTCAGTGAGTTGGATAGTAGGATTGTTCTTTTTCTATGTTGCACAACTATTAACAACAACCTCTAGTGCAACGAAATCTTCATCAGGTTGTGTATTCATGAAGCGCACCCCACAGGTGACTCTAATTGTCCACCTTCCAGTTGATCTTTCCTTTCGTCCACGTATCATGGTAATAAGTTAACTTGTACCTATTATGAACACATGTACATTCAAAAACCATAAGTCTAGTTGTACTTATTTAAATTAAATAGTGCATGGTAACTTATTGACAAATTATGTGTGTATGCAAATATTTGTATGTACATGTTCACATATATATGCATATGTGCACATGCTGTATGTATAAATATGTGTCTATGTATGCGCGCATGCACATGTGTATACATATATATTGTTGACTTGGTGGTCAGTACCTCCTTGGAGATTCGTGGCATGGCTTAACCGCCTCCCGTGGGTCAGGTTAAATTTGGCATTTGTATCGGGCATTGAGAGTTCAAGCTTTTGGTGCAACGACAAATAATTCCAGCAATTGGTATTAGAGCCTTGGGTCATGGGTTCGAGTCTCCCTTCAGTGGGTGCTGAAGGCTCAGTCGGTGCTGAG
>MU228135.1:1488894-1519632 GCA_018584345.1 Thuja plicata | reverse complement strand
TATATATATGAAACCTAATGTGGAAAGCCTTTGGAGATGCAAAAGAGGATGCCATGGAGAAAAGAATGCCCAAAACAATTAAAAACTGAACATTTTAGGGTTTAGTAAAAGTGGATAATAACAAATGACTAATCCTAAAACCAGTAAAAAAATTGGCATAATATTGTATACCCATTACATTGCATGAATACAAATCAGAGATTCTGAATTATAATGTATACTCATTACATTTCGTGATTATAATGTATACCCTTTAACTTTCATGAACAAATGACTAGATATACTTAACAATAAAGCAAACCCATTATATTTCATGAGAAAAAAACCACATAAACAGGATAGAACAAGACAATGTTGTCTTATTTCACCTTGTAATGATTTCATAGTATATAGAAAACAAATCAAAAGACTCAAACCCTCAATGCCATACAAAGAAATGATGAAAACATACATCAAATTGCAACTACTAATGAGTTGAAGCAATGTTTGCAACAAAATAGAAATGTTAAATTTGAGTGGAGGCACTACCTAAAAATGTTACATGTTGTTCCTAACATGTAACTATATATGAATATGTACCTGTATATATGTGTATATGTATTGAAGGAGATAAAGATGTAACTGCGATGTGATTAAAGAAATGGTAATAATGTTGTTTCTAAAATTGGATCGATATGGTGATTATTAGCAATTGGCTGGAAATAGTATAATTTGTATGCTTCTAAATAATGCATACAATGAACACATACACATTAACAATAGTTTGATTTATGAAAACAAGAATTAAATAGTAGCTTAAGGTACCAACTTGAACAAACACCCTAATATCAAGAATGTAAGGTCGTCTTAGCTTTGAAATGTGCATAGGATATTCAATGCAAATAGAAAAAAATTGCAATGAAAATGACATTGAAAGTTCCCACTTATAAAATTCTGAATGTAGAAATGAATGCATTGATTTGTGGTTGTTCATTTTGAATTTGAAAATAGAGAGAGAAAAAAATCAATCATTTAATACTACACTTTTGTCATTTATTTCTTATTTATATTTATTTATTTATTGGTGAGCCTTACACCAGCTACTATATGTGTAGGTACCAATAGCAATTGAAGTAAATGCATGAAGATGTGATAGGATGTGTGGAAGAATGTGCATGTTAGAACACATAAAATTTATAATTATTTTTATTGTAACATATAATGCTGTACATATGAGGGCGCATAAAATTTAAAATTATCTTTTATTGTAATATACAATGCACCAATAACTATGCATATTTGTATCTAAATAGATTATATTATGAGTTTGAGAGCACTTCTATGTTTTGCTATTTGTAAACATTATAGTATTTTTTTGAATAAAAGATTAAGCAAATTTGTCCAACTTGATGTGTATTATAAATATAAATATACCAATATAACTGTACTTGTATTGTTTAAGTATACATAATATAGAGAATGATTATACAGAGAATGATTATGTTGAGTTACTATTGCTCTTCCCCTACCATTATTATTAATTTTTTAAATTTCCTCAGCAACACCCACTGAAGGGTTTAGGTACTCCCCCTTCATGAGACCACAGCCTAATTTGTTGCATCTATTAAACTGCGCTAGCTGAATTTTTTGTTTTATTTGCGGCTATTTTCAGCCTCAACTGTTGAGGGAATGTCCAGGGCGATACCCATTTTGCAGAATGTAATGTCTATACTATCATCTCATTCCACAATTACGCGTTCCATACGAAACCTTTTAAAGGGCTCTGAGAATTGTGTAATGTTTGCAGGTCTGTTATGGAAACTCATCGTGGGGTGTTCAGAAAAATTCTTCCGAACAAGGTGGGAGGCTCTATGAAGGATTGGTTATGAAACGTCCCACTTCCACATATAAAATTAAATGTTCCGTAAAAGGGGAGGTGAGTGTGTGTATATGCTCCGCAATTTACTAAGATGTTAATTAAGAAAACTGGATAAGAGAAAAAAAATTCATTTGTCTAACAATGGTTGTTCTAACTTCAATTACTTCTTGGTTTCTTAATCATCAGAAGAAGTTTAAGCTCATTTATTCTGAAATGTCACAGGCCTATTCTCTCAGAGTTTGGACAAGTCGTGTATTGTAAAATTAAACATTATTAAGTAATTTCAATGGTTTTTAAACCTACCAACAAGAAAAAACAGAAGATGGTCTATTCCTCTTAGTTTAATTTGAAAATTATTAATTCTATTTTTTTTTAATATTTGCTCCACTCTGGTCTATATTTTTGTAGATATACTTCTATTTAGTCCGTCTCACACTTCTCAACCCGAAAGCACAACCGATGCTACTTCACCACTAAAAAATGAACATTTTTGTTTTTTTAGTTCCGCTACTCATTCTTATTCTTGTTTCTCAACTACATTAGCTTGTCTTACTTGAATATATGCATATGATTTGATTCTCTGAATATCTTTAGTAGAATTGATGTCTTCCCCTCATATGATATTTTAATCTGATGTTGCTGTATTTTCTTTTTGAAACATTTAAATGGTTATTTCTTTAAATACAAACTAGAGAAGAATAAGAGCGCTTTTACATCTTAGTTGTATCACAGGAACAATAATCTTTGTACCGTGTAATAGTCTAAGTCAAATGAGGATATAATCTAAGGATTGAATGAACTATTGTAAGATCATCAATCCAAATTATTTAAAGCCTGGTTTTGAAAGGCATTTCTTGTATATTTCATTGCTTCCTGTTCAAAGTTTTGTTTGCAGAATAATTGTGTGCCCAATTGTTATGGTGTGAATTTCTAATAACAGAACCTTTGCAGAGATTCATGTTCATACAGGTAGGGTTTGTCTGCTGTCAATATGAAAAGATGTAATTTGATGCAAGAGAATCTCAAGATTCGAGCAATCTTGCATCACCCAAAAATTGTTTTGCAAATTCACGGAGTTCTAGTTAGGGCTTGGACATGTGAATTCAACGGTGGATTTCAAGTTTTCAACAAGCCTAAATATGTACCTGTGGTAAAATGAAGCTGTTTGGTGGAGTTGTTATTGTTGCTCAAAGGATTGAAGCCAAATATTAGTTTTGCATTTGTGTGATAACATACATGGTGAAATTCAGATCTGATGGCTTTTTGACTACATGGTGGTCATTTCTAGTTCTTTCTTCACAATCTAGGGTGGTGTGAGATTTCAAATATTTGAGTTAGAACTTTGGAGCCATTTCTCTTATAAAGGGCAATCAGAAATAACATGTGCTCCCGGGACGCATCCCCTATGATTTTAACCTCATCTTCTATAGGGAATGTTTCAAGGACTTTGGGATGACTTGAAAATGTTGCCCCCCTTGTGTCCCGTTGTAAAGACACACACCCCATTGCAAATGGGGCCCCCCACTTTTTGCTTAGTTGCTTACTGTTTAGCTTAATTTGTTAGTTTTAGTCTTGCTTGGCAATAGTTTGAGTTTCTTGGTCTCCTAAGCAGTTGGGCTTGGGTGGATGGAATTTTGATCAATTTGAAGTTTTGTGATTGCGAAAGTTGGAAATTGAGGGTGAAGTTGTGAAAATTGTGAAAGGATGTTAAAATGTTGTCAAGATCGGGAATTTCCTTCTAGGGGTTGTTTTTCCACCCTTTTGAGGATAATTGAAATCAAGAGTTGAATGATGAAAATTTGTTTCAAGGCAGAAAAGTGGAATCTTCCTTGTCATGGTCGATTCTCCACTCTAAGGGAAAACTTACAAGCCAAAATGATAGCAAAGAGTGGAATTTCCCTGTCAACTAAGAATTTCCACTCCTTGAACCAAAATTTTCTTAGTGGGGGTCGAATTTCCACTCCTGGAGTTGAATTTCCACTTCTGGTGTCAAAATCTGTTAAATTTAGTGATCAAATGTAATATTTAAATCAAAACAGTAAACTGAAAAACAAAACAGAGAGAGAAGCACAAGAACACAACACGATTACCCTGGGAAAACCTCCTAATAGGAGGGAAAAACCTAGCACCAAATTAGATCATCTATTATTGCCTTTTTGAGTCAAATCACATAACTCACAGCTATTGATTTACTGAAGATCACTGATCAATGAAGCAAATCAGTGATATCGCCAAACAAGGATGTATCGCCAATGCATAAATAGATGTAGACCTCAGAAGAATTGAAGATGTACGCCCAGATCTGACCTTATGTTGCTGCCCTAGATCTTGAATTCGCTGTCATAGTCAAGAGACATGAATTCGCTGCAATGAATAGTTTGTAATTGCTGTCTAATAAGTATGAATCCAGATTGGTTTATATGTATCAGATCTCTGACTTTAGATCACAGTCTTGGATCTAAGTTGCTGTCAAGGAGTATAATTCGCAGCCTTGGATCTGAGTATTACTTGCTGTCAAAGGGTATATTCACTCCCTTGGATCTGTGTATAACATGCAGGTATATCACATTCACTGCTACCTTTGAGGAAATATATAAATTGCATTTGTTGGTTGGTGTATATTAGACCAGATCACTGCCTTATAGAATATTCGCTGCCTTGAATATAGATCGCAGGTATTTTCACATATATCTCATTTACAATACAATGCCTCGTATATATATATATGAGAGCTTTACAAATCCAATTTACCAAGTTGGCCCTTTTTGGCGCCAGTAGATTTTACAATTTAATTTTAACTTTGGGCCCAGCCCAAACTATTTCATACATGGCGATATAAACATGTATTTATTTATTATTTCAATACAATTTAATTGATTGATAAAAGGGCCTGATGATCTAATTATTTGATTTCAATCTCTAAGTAAAATCAAATGCATAGCTAGAATCCGAACTAGCTATTAATCAACAGTCCCTCTTAGCTAGGGAGGATTCTAATAGCATCATGGACTCCTTCCATGATATGCATCTCGCATTGCCTGCGGAGGATGAATCCAAAGAGTATCATCATTTTGGGCCCAACCCCTTGTAACTATAAGAGCAATTATAAAATTAATTTTAATTTCCAATTAAAATTAATTAAGCTATAAAAACAATATGATCTATTTAATTTTAATTCCCAATGAAAATTGAATATGCTAGGCCTACAAGTTCAAACCCATTTGAATATCCTTTTGAACTCTTTAGAAACTATGTAATCCCCAAAAATCCTCTTTTGCAATTTGCAATACAAGTTGATAAGGATAAAAAAATTCAGGGGGGAGTAGAGAATGGCTTTGCATTTGTGCCACAAAGGATATAGGGTCAACTATAGGAGAGTTTAGTGTCATCTTTTGTCGATAGGTGGTAAAGGGGTTAAAGGTTGTGAAGCTATAACTTGAACTGAGAAGATTGAGGCAACTGGATTGCACTGGGTGGGGGAGGCAAAAAAGAAAGAAACTTCATTGGAGAGTTTGCAGCCTAGTGTATCATTGCCTACAGGATACATAGATATTGAATTTCATGGGGGAGAGGGTTTTACTTTTGCTTCTTCTAGAGGAAAGAAAAAAACTACAAATGTTACTGCCATGTTTAACACACAATTATGAGACGTGGCTGAGTCCTCTATTGCCATTTTTTTTTTCTTTTCATGCCATACCATTTTATGTGGCACCTTCACCATATTTTAAATAAATGTTCAAAGATGTGATAGCTATTGGTCCTTCATTTTTTCCACTTGAACATAAGTTACACACCACCCTCCTTAATAAGGAGTATTCCAAGGTGAGTGTTGATGGAAGATATTAGACCTATTGCCATTTTTTTTTTCTTTTCATGCCATACCATTTTATGTGGCACGTTCACCATGTTTTAAATAAATGTTCAAAGATGTGATAGCTATTGGTCCTTCATTTTTTCCACTTGAACATAAGTTACACACCACCCTCCTTAATAAGGAGTATTCCAAGGTGAGTGTTGATGGAAGATATTAGACAAACTTGGATAAGGGATGGATGCTCTATCATCATGGATGGGTGGACCAATATCAAACATCGGCCACTTATCAATATTATTGTCACAAGTTCGACTAGCTCTTATTTTGTTAGAGTTTATTGATTATTCAGGGAAAAAGGATGCAACCTTCCAATTTCAATTTTTGAAAGATGCCATAGAAGAATTGGAGCCTCTAATGTTGTATAGGTAGTGATTGATATGTTTGTAAGTTAGCTGGCTTGATGATGGAGGGTGCTCTTGATGTGAGTTTAATGCCACTACAACATGTAGAGTCAAATACTTAGTATTTTAGGATGAAACACCAAATCTCCAACTCCCTCTTGAATAAGGAAGCTCATATGCTAAACAATGTAAATGGATTGTGTGATCAAATTAGACAACCCCAACGTTCCTTCTTATTGTGGACTTTCACTCAGTTTTAATGATGTGATATGCTGGGTATCACAAAGGGACTTATGTTCAATCAATAGATATCAACTATTTCAACTTCTTTCATTGACTTCCAACTAAATAAACTGCAAAGGATAAGGGTTGAGATGGCTAATCTAACTCTAAGAATGTAAGACAATGTTGATGATGGGGAGAGCCTCTAACCAACCCTTGCTTCACGTGTCAACTAGGCATAGGAGGGTGCTATCTTCTAAGGATGCGGAAATGGTTTTCACATTGTCAATACTCATCCAAATACCCTATGAAGACGCAATCTAAATGAACATTTCCAATAGAAGTTAAACGTGCAATTTAGGCCCAAACTAACCTTGCGCTATTACTTACAATCAACAAGTACCAAAAGGTATGGCGTTTCCAACCTTTACTGCGTATCCACATCCCCCCACTATGATGATACTCTTCCCTTGCTCATGAGATGGATCTTCTCTTGCATCCACTGACAAGGAAAGATTACTTACCATCATAATTGAAAAATTATAACAATAAACCATAATAGAAATTTAATTTATATTGATCATCCATAATGAATCCATAATGAATCATAATGATCATAATTTATTAACTCATAAAAATGAAAACCACTTAAGTGTCTAACATCACACTTAACATGAAATAGTTATTACAGTTATTTCAAAAGGTTCACAAGGAAATGATGTAACCAAAGTTCCTAGACTCGGACTCGGAAGTGAAAAAACCCTTGAAATTTAGAGATTCTTAAGGATTTAAAACTTGTTTCATGCACCCATTATTGAATAAAGCTTAAAGACACAATAACATCATCAAATAGAAGCTAATTTGATCACATACATAAACATACATCGATCACATAAGCACAAACACAAATTAATACATTGACGACAATTAATACATTGACGGCAATTAATACACTAACAGATAACCAATATTTATCAAACACAACAATAGGCATTTTATAAATATACATCAAGTATACATCAAGTAATATCCAGGAAGACTAATGATAGAAGTGTAGATAATGAATCGTACTGCGCAAACTCAAAGTTGTAGTGTACTTCAAAAATAAAATGGGGGTCTGGGGGCAACGCCCCCCCATGGGGTCAAGGGGAAGCGCCCCTTGCGGGGGTTTGGGGACAGCGCCCCCAGCAGGGTCAAGGGGCAGCGCCCCCACCACCAAGACCAAATTAGCACCTTTAGAACCACATAAAACTCCATAGCGTTCATCATTTTCTTGAATTTTAAGATGCCAAAAACAGTACTCATAAAGCCCAAAAATGCAATTTCCAAATCTCTTCCTACCAAATCTCTTACTTGTTGAGCAAAGCACAAGAACTCAAGGAATTGCAGCTTTCGTAGGGAAGGGTGGCGTTCATGTAGTGGTACGACATATGGCTTGATTATAACAACATAAATTTTAAAACATTCCCTTTTTTATGTTTTTTTTGCAAAAAAAGTTGGCCGCCGACCGAGTTCCGTCACGGCAAGTCACAACAAGACTCGCGACTCTCCATGACTCTTGTTATATATATATATATATATATATATGATGATGATGATGATGATGATATAGCTTATAGTGATATGTTGCTGTTTCAGATATGAAGTTATTCTTGCAACAATGATGATGATGCTATTTCTGATCTTGCTGATTTATTCTTGCAACAATGGTGCTGTCTCCGATTTCACTTTCGAACTATGCAAGCGGTTTATGCCAATAAGGCTAATGCTCTACGAGCAAATCCAATGAAGGATAAATAAGAGATAAAGGTTTCTGAATGATGTTTGAGGGAGAGAGATTGATTGCCCTCTTATATCTTGCAAATTGATAGGAGAGGTTGCCACTAAGAGACATGTACAATGTCTCTTCAAATGCAACTTTGCTTTTTATGCAGTTTCCCTTGTAGTTGCTGCCACTATTAATCTAATTTGCACCACTTCATAACACAACTCCATCAGTATTGCATACAAATGATATTAATCATCATAATCGCTGTCTTCCATCAAACCTTAGCATTACTTACCAAAACACTGCTTGTTATTGATGATTAACATTAATCTTACATATTAATTATTATTGACATTCATGACTAATCATTTGATTAGTCATCGTCTCCTTAAATCAATATTGTTAAACATTAATACGAATTGTTGTTTTTGAGCATTGATCGATACTTAATTGATGCCATCACTTTCCTCCAATGTATATGCTTAGTCGATTACCAATCTGCATATCATATAGTGCTTGATGTCTTCAAAGATAATTGTCATATATTAGTCTCTATTTGGCTCCTTTGATCTGATCAAAGCAACCGGGTACTTATTGTAATTATGTTGTGATCATCTTCATGGGCTTATTGAAGCTTGATTGTCGGCCTTCTCTAGTTTTGGCCGATCCTTAACATGCTACTGGATCATGGCAGATCAGATGCTAGTAATGTGTCATTGGATATCGATGATGGATCTTTGATATGTCTTGCTATGATTCACCAAGGCACCATATCTTAAGTTTTCATTTACCGATTGATCTGAAGTAGTCGGTTGCTTATTGTCTTCTGTCAATGCTCATGATCTCCTCTAATCCTCTGGTTGTATAATAATGATCGACATCACAGTAATCAGCTGCTTACCATGCGTTTTCCATCAGATGTATGTGAGTGATGGTGTATCATCCATATATATCTGGCTATGATTATCTTAATGGACCATTAATTGCTTCTTGCAATCATCTTGTATGCATAGTTTTCAATACCAATTGCATAACCGACTGATGTTTGGATCTCCTTGTATCTTCTTCATGTAAGATTGATTATCTTAATCTCATGAAGATGCTCTCTTTGTTTGGTATAATAGAACTATTGAAGAGGATTCACCCTTAAGAGGTTCACTATCTTCATTTGGTATGATGATTATTGCCTTGTCGCTCAGATCGTGCTAGATTTTGACTCATCCTCATGTCTCTTAACGCTGCTAAGGGAAAATCGTCTTATTCATAAGACTTCACGATTTTCCAGACACTTCATGACTCCAACTATCTACTTGTTATGTACACTCACTTCTAACTATCAATGGGTGCTCAAGGTACGCCACTCCTTGACCACATAAGTGTTTTTTTGCTATTTATCATTAGTACAAAGATGGGGACATCACACCCACCTTCCATGCTCTTGCAGCACAAGGGCAACCAACCTTGAGACTGCGGTTTGCAATCGTTTCAACGAATTCCTAATGAGACTATTAGAGGAATCTACTCTGAAATGGCTTGTGTTTATGTGGATTTCAGTATGAATGTTGTTTATGGATATTGTGATGTTTACTAATGATTAGTAGGATACATGTTATCATGACCTTATCATTTAATGTCGTTTTCAAGTGGCTAAGGTTGTGTAGGACCTAAACCAGTATCAGTATTGTTAAAAGGCTTTTCAATCAGTAAATTTGTTTTCTTAAATGTCCTTTAATTCTTATTTTAATTGAAATTGCGGTTTTAGGGCTAATATAGCAATATCCCCAAAAGGGACATTACAAATCTGCTCACATACCATTCTGATTTTTCTCACACAGTGGTCTGAAAAAGCTAACGCAAACTCATGCCAACCTGGAAATATGAATGCTTGGTCACTGTAAACTACAAATCCTCTTGCAATTTACAAGCGCCCTTGCGAATAAGGTATTGCTTGTGCCCTTAATTCCCACATTTGCCCTCCGTATGAGCCACATCATACATGCCAACAGAAAATACCTTCTAGCATTTTTCCTTCTACAACTTTCACATCCTGATGATGGATCATGGAGTGTGATCCGAAATGTTGATGCAAATAACTTCACACAGTGGAATCCAGAAATTAAGCTCACCAAGCAAATACCTTCTTCAATCGCACAAGCTTATACTCTGAATCAAGGAAGCTCAACCACAACCACAACAAGTTTGCTGAAAAACACAGAAAATAGAGGCTGCCTTCATGCCATAACATAAGATGATGCCAAAACAGGGAAAGTTTGCTGATGATTCATAGCAGAACATGCTGGAGGTTGAAAAAGCTTGCCAGGTTGATGCCAAACGACAGATTTTCTGAAATTCTACATTAAAACTTTGATGGTCCAGGTCATCTATTAAAAGGGGCTGCCAGGTGTACTGTCATTGTCCTGGTGCTGAATAATGGCAACTCCAAAATTGGTACCACCAGCTGTTATAAAGCGTGCCCCTAGCCTAAGAAAATTTGTCTCAATAGCAAATCAATTCAAATTTCATATATAGAACTTATGCCCGCTCTGATACGATATAGGAATTTTGAGTGATGTATAAAAATTACAATAATAATGTTCTATCTATTTCATTGTACGAATTACATCCATATATATAGAATTTCCATATCCTATTTTATTGGAAACCTCATAATAACTTTCCTATAAATATTGAGTTATTTTAAAAAACTTAATATGTACCACTATTCTAATAACCTATTTAACTAACTATAACAAATACTTATTTTATGCATCCTATGATGCAATATTCCTAACATAAATACTAACATTTTTCTCCTTCACTGCCATGACTTCCACAGGTAATTTACTCCCATTTCCTCCACTCCAACTCATGGGAGTGCTCTGAGATTTTCAAGGAGAAAGTGGGAAGTTTTGATCAACTCCTCTGTAGTTTTAACTTAATAGACTTTAGAATCATTCCCTCTGGTTTCTTGCACCCCTCTTCTATATTTGAAAAAAAAAGTCTAAAATATGTTTTAATTGTTATCCTGTGTATAATTATATATTTTATATAAAAAAAATTCTATTTCTTTTGAAAATTTGAAATCAAAAGATTAGTTGGCTTACAATATTTTTTAGTTTCATAGCTAAACATGCTCAACAGGCATAACCAAGAAAGCTTCTAAACATTTTACCGAGAGAGACATTCGGATCTCGGTTCCATGCAATGACTTAAAAAAGGATTATTATTTGGTCAAATCTATTTTGCATACGAGGTGACAACACCGACAACTTGCTATTTTGCAACTCTAGACTGATACACCTATAAAAGGCAACACGAGTATTCTAGGTTTTAAACAAAAATGTTATACCTAACTAACTAGTAATATTCAAACTGGTCGTGTGTATATGTGTTGGACAAGTTCTTGGCATATGGTATGTATCATTGGCTTTGCTTGATCTGCTATCCTCTCCTTGATGACGCTCTCCCCCAATTGGGAGGTGGAATTGAACTTTATCCTATGTTTGCCTCAATGCAACATCAAGGTAGTTAGTCTAGCTAGATATAAACACATTTGTATATCAAATTGATGACCATCTCATATAAATCAACATCATAATATAAAACATTAAGTCTCGATCATTTAAATTCGTTCATGTATACCATTTATCTATCCATTATTTTCTAACAATAATAATAGTCAAAGTTTAAATTTCATGGTCATTCTGATATTGAGACCTAGTATTGAATTTTACATTCACATGAATTCAATCATCAGCATATACTCATGCATATTCAAATATGAAAGAAAATTATGCCTTTTTTATAGCATCATCTAATTTAAGTTATTAAAATAACTCTTCAATAATTGCTCCAAAACGAGATGCAACAAAAGGAAAAGTTAGTAGATAAGGATTTGAAATTGTCAGATTTTAGAACTACAAATTAGACGAGTTATGGCACTGTACCAAGTCAGCAGAAGCATTTTACTTTTAATTTGAGCTTGAGGGGATTGATTTGGTAGTCAGAATCACAACAATAGGTGAGGGCTTGGAATTAATGGCAATGCAAGCAAGATCCTATGAATGAGCAGTCTAAAGCGTTGTCTTCAAGAGTGGATGAAACCAAGATGGAGGTTATATGTATTGTTTGAGAAGAGCTGCTGACAAAAACTAAAGATCTCTCTCATTAGGAATAATGAGTAATAGGAGATGGATTTTGATAAAGAAAAATAAAAAGGAGTATTACAATGAGAGACATGTTGGGTCAGGTGCTCCTATAGTGCAGCAAGATCAATACAGAGTAATTTGAATCCTTCCAAAGTTTCGTATAGTGCAGCAAGCACTTCAGGAGCCAACAACAAAAATTAGAATAATTACAAACAGAATAGTTGTTGAGTTTGTTGATAGACTTCTAAAAGCCACTTTCATTTGCAGAGAAGAAGAAAAGTCTGAACCAATGGCCATCAAGAGGAATACATTTCTATATTTGTGAATATCAGAGAGTAAAACTCATCTTGAAAAGGATTCAGAAAAATCAGATGAATAGATCGAGCAGACCTTGAAACTAGTGACAGATATACCAGAAATAAATTTACAAGAGAAAGAGGTCAAAGAAGAATTTGTAGAGTGTAAGCCAAAAGTAGAGAAGGGTTAAAACTAGGGCTGCCATAAACTAAGGAATAGATCAGTGAGCAAGAACATAAGAAATCCACTTAAACTTTAGAGATGAAATTAATCTACAAGGTGGCAGTATGGAGGAGCATAAAATTGTGGAGGATGTGGAATTTGGCTCCACTAATATTCATGCTATAGATTAAAGTCACAAGGATTGCCTTATCACTTCAAATAGTTTATTAGAAAAAAGAGGAAAACTTACCTCATTTTAGAAAGTGTAGAAGATGTAAGTGTAACCTGGAATTAGGCGAGGAATGGAAAACAAGAGTAAAGGAGCTAAGTTGATAGCTGCTCAAGAAAAACAACATTTGCAAGAATTTAGGTAAAATTTGTCTTGCATGGATAACAAAAAGCCAGAGTTTAAGCATCAACTACGTATGCTCCTGCATCCTACATGGGAACCTTAGAAGGTGATGACAAAGCAATTGGTCTTGGATTTGCAGGTTTGAGCGATCGATCCCTTTATTCACCAAGGAATAGGAAATGTTAGTCTTCTTAATATCATCACGGAAGAAAAAGGTAAGCATCCTAATCATTTCTATGAGTACTATTTGTTAAATTTGGATCAGATCTAATAAAATGACAGAGCTGATAATTATTAACAAATAATTAGATCAAGTAATAAGTAGATCATGGATAATAATTTAAATAGTTCAACTTGATTAATGATCAACTTGATTAGAAGCTAGAGAGCTAGTAAGAAATTTAGAGTAGGTTAGCCAAGGGAGACTTGATCAAATTGTTGCTATCATACTACCAAAATTATTCCTTCTTTCATTGTTGACTTTCATGGTGAATGTATGTGACGTTTGGAGTATTGCATATTTCTTCAATCTTTTACTTGGAGTCGATTTCTTTTCATGTTGTTAGAAGTAGTTAGTTGGATGAAAGTAGGTGTGGATGTTTGCTTGTTTGACTCAAGTATACTAGGCCACTAGCCTCCTTGCTGACTGTGAGGAAGCCTTGTGTGATAAGCTAGTCATTGTACTTAAGTTCAATTGGCATTGGATCCTTAGTTTGTAGTTCCAAGTTGGATTAAGGAGAAGGTGTCGATATGAAAACCATTTGAGATCCTTAGAAGCTTGCACTAGGTGAAGTTGAGGTCGCTGATAAGATTTCACTTGGTAGAGTCCAAGTCAACCATGATCCCTTGCATTTATAGTTAGAAGTAGAAGTAGAAGTTAATATTAAGTTGAAGTGGAAATTGGAAAAGCAAAACTATATTTTCATTGCACATTGTGAAGCCAAATCTTTAGAAGTGCAAGTAAGTTGATATTCATGAATGAATAGCGTAAGTCCCCTTAAGTGATTAACTAGCAAATCACATTATTTCAATTGAGCGAGTGTCCACAAAAGAAGGAACTTTGAAGTTATTTCATGATCTTACATTGCAAGCCTAGCATGAGAGATGACCTTATATCAAGAGAGGATTGAATGTTTGGTGTTTCATCCTGAAACATTGAGTATTTGATTCTGCATGTTGCAGTGGAACAAAACTCACATCAACACCACCCTTCAAATGCAATGCCTAGACATGGGCAGCAACTCCCTTAGGTCAAGAGGGAAGGACACGTGGCACCTGTATAATGGTTCACCTCAAGGAGAATGCTAACCATTAAATGTGCAGGAAGTACCTGACAAAAACCGCAACATAATTCATCTAGGGGTTTGTGGGGAAAAACCTAGCAAATTGTTGGTCAGCCCACACGTGGCAAACAAATGCAAAGAGAACCCTGTCGAAAGAGGAAAATCCCAAGCGAATATTGAAAACAGCCCGAGAAAAGCCCTTTGGAACGAATGGAGGCAAGACCTGCAACAATGTCAGAAGAACCTACGTGAAGGGAAAAACCATCGGTGGGTCCAAAGAAGATGCGTCAGTGTGATGCATGGCAGACCTCAGGGCTCTTGAACCCCAAAAATGAAAGAAAACGCACATGGGGCAAAAAAGAAACCTAAAAGGTGGATGCAACATAGGAGAGTTGAAGCCTTAAAAGAAATGATCGAGTATTGAATCAACCTGAGCTATGGTAGATAATATCTACAAGTACAATTCGAAATATAACATAGATCTATTTTACACTATGTCCTTTCAATATTTTTGTCATCACAAAAAGCACTCTCAACATGGGAAAAAAGTGAAAGATATTACTTGTAGTAAAGGACACCTAAATCTCTTTACTCAAACATAAAGTTGGCTTTGCATAAAGGAGTGGTATCTTTGTATTCAAGGAGCTCTTGTAATTTATCATGGTAGAGGATGCAACACTTTTCTATTGTCTTGGATGTCAGCAATGACAATTAAGAGTTTATATTAATTGCCCAAAATCTTTGATGAATGTGCAATGAGAGAGTTGAAGACCATGGCAATGCATGTTTTTCTTCAAGCCCTAAATCTAGCAAGGAAAATACATATGCTTTTGCTAATACAAGTGTTTCCCAATAGCAGTTGAAAGACACATAATGCCAAATATATAAATAAGGATAAACTTTATAGTACTTGGGTTGAGCAGAGCATATTGTTTCATGATATACCTCTAGGCTGACCACCTAATATAGGATGGTGTATGAGAATGGGATTTTGTAAGGAAGTGGTTGCTAAGGAAATGGCAATGGTACAAAATTTCATATCTTTTTATTTAGGTATTCATTGGATGCAAACTTTTCTGTAAAGGTAACCTCATTCCACAACTTACTTGCAGAGTTTGTAATGTAGATGGCAGTTAGTTTATGGAATTAATAAAAGCATACTCCTACCACCTAGCTATGAAGGGAATCTGTTGAACACCACTGGGTGCTGAGAGGGGGGGGTGTATCAGCACAAATAAAACTTAACTATTCTGTCACAATTCTCAGTAACTATTTATTCATCCTACTATTCATCTACAAAAGATATATGAGTGATAACACATACACATGAACACCGGATTTACATAAAAACTTCAAGATAGGAAAAACCACGGTGAGAAATACACTCACTATATGAAAATATTTGATTACAAAGTTTTAGGCCAAAAGCCAAGGTACTCACTCTCCCTGCTGTTTTAGGTGCACTGCCAAGGATCTAACTAACCGTCAAGAGAATCTGAACAACAAATATAGATCTCCACAAGTATGCTAAAAGAGCACACTACTTTCCAATAGACACAGTGGAAAGAATGAAAACGCGATCTCCTGATTTGCTTTAGTGACCTCCTATCAGATTCAACAATTCATACTTCTGTTTTTCCTTACTCGCACAACTTCACCTTCATACTTGATCCACACACACTTCGCAATCACCTCACACTCTCTCTTACCCAACTCATCCATTTCCGCTCATATATATAGTGATTTGTCCATTGGAAACAACAATAAGGTTGGCCATAAAAATATAATACTTAATGCAGTCCACCCTAGGAGATAAAGGGGACCCAAATCCATCATAAAAGGTCTTCCTCAAATAATATATTTCAGCTGCATGCGTCACAACATTCTCCAAAGCCGGTCCCAAAAGTAACATGTAGAAGAAATTAAAAACATATTACCAGTCAGCCCAAAAACACTCTCCTAAATATATAGTGCCATCCGAAGTATGACATGCCACTTTTACAATCATCATAAGCCTCTTTACTCTTCCCTTAACCTATATCCAGACCAAGAATACTCAAATCCAGTCACTGCAAATAGCTGAGTCGGCGAGGAGCCAACATAGACAACAATGTAGCACCCGTGACAACAAATCATCACCTGCAAAGCAAATCATGAAAATATATCTGAACTGAAACACTGCACGAACCATTTGACCATGTCCACCATACTGCATACCCTGAAATTCCAATGCGGAGTAATACAAAGCATTCTCCAAGCCTATCCAATCCTTCCTGACAGCTAGCCTTATTGTTAGCCAAACAATGCATCATATCTCTGTCAATTGATTAGTTGGGGACCTGAAGACATGATAGTGCACTATTCATAGTGCATAGCCATTATAACCCGAACTACAAGCTGCTATCATCTCATGTGGAGGAATGTAGAGCATTCTCCCATAAGGTCTTCAATTACTCTTCTTGTAAACTTTAGCTAGTCATACTTCTATCTTCTGGATATATTTCGAGCTGTCTCAGTACAATCATTAGAACCTCTAAACACTCATTGCCAAACATCCATCATCATACTTCAAATCTTCTTCATCAATCAGTCAGCAGTCAATAGTCTTTCAAACCTTCTTCATCTATCATTCAGCAGTCAATAGTCTTTCAAATCTTATTCATCAATCGATGTCACATCCTCAACAACTTTCTAATATCAGCAAGTTGACATCAATGCCACACTAGAGGTTGACATCAATGACAACACAAAGCATAATGCTAACAGAATCTAGTGCAGAGCAAAGATCTTTTTTTCACCATTGGAAATGGGGAGGAGAATTTACCTTCACCACTATTTTAGGGTAGCCAGTACCATCCATAGTGCAGAACTATAATGCTCCAATATTGTACATTTTTTATAAGTGGGGAGGGAGGCAAGCTTTGGAAGAAAGCATAATATTGGTTCTTACATAGAAAAGTCAACCAATAGCTGATCTGAAGTTCACCTACAGGGCTGTTATACTAATAAAAATAAAATGGCAGCTATACTTGATCAGCCAATTTTATGAGGATGAAATGACATGTATAGAGACACCAAGAGAAGTTGGGTTCTCTAGGAGACTTGGTACAACAAAGGCACAACTTAGTCTTGCTCCTGCTGCTGATTTGAACAACAAAATAATTCTTTTTGTAGGCATTCATATGCTTATCATGCTTGTGCAGACAGAGGGCTTATAGAGTCCATGAATATATCAATGCTGGAGGGAGATAGTTACACTCAAATTTTGTATATGATGCTATGAGGACTTTTCTATTCCACATGAACACACTGAGGCCTCATAGAGTTGTGTATAACTGCCAATTAGAGGAAGGTAGCCTACGAGAGTGCTAGTTCAAAAATACTTTTAGGGAAAGACCTCATTGAGATGTTATTGATCAGATTGAGGAACGCTGAAAGAAATGACATATGCTGGGAAACATTCATATTCTCCATAGGTATTGAACAATTCATTAGTGAGTGGGCATCAAAAACAAAGGTTGCATAACTCTTTTATTTGAAAGAAAAAATATGGGTACAGTTGCATTGGGCTTTCATCTTGTGGTTGGGCAAATAGAGTGTACAATGATTAACTGCTTGGATTGGCAAAACATACTTGTTGGTTTCCAAGATCATTGGGCATCCATGAACATTTTGGCTAAGGCAATACAAGTGGCTCAAGGGTATTTTGGGGCAATAGAACATGATGTGGGCAGTATGGTACTGTACACAAATTACATCAACGTTATTATGTCATTGAAGGACTATCTTGGCAGATAGGTTGTGACAAGCATAGTAACAAGTCTTTAGGAACATCAATATAATACTGAGTTATTGAGATGGTTTGAGAAGCATCACTTGGTGCAAAGTTTCCAATTCCTAATTATGTTAGAGTAGTGCAGCATAAACTAACAATCAGACCTTTCTATCCTGCATGAACACAATGAGACCTCAAAGAGTTGTGTATGACCAACAATTGGAGGAAGGTAGCCTAGGAGAGTGCTACTTCAAAGATACTATTAGGGAAAGACCTCACTGAGATCTTATTGATCAGAGATTGAGGAATGCTGAAAGAAATGACATATGTTGGGTAGCATTCATATTCTCCATAGGTATTGAACGATTCATTAGTGAGTAGTTATCAATTGCAAATGTCGCAACTCTCTTATTTGAAAAATAAAATATGGGTATAGTAACTAGTTGCTTTGGGTTTTCATCTTGTGGTTGGGCAAATAGAGCATACAATGATTAACTGCTTGGATTGGCAAAATGTACTCATTGGTCTCCAAGATGGTTGGGCATCCATGAACATTTTGGCTAAGGCAATACAAGTGGCTCAAGGATATTTTGAGGCAACAGAACAGGGTTTGGGAGGTATGGTATTGCACACAAATGGCATCAACCTTATTATGGCATTGAAGGACTATCTTGGTAGATAGCTTAAGGCAAGCATAGTAAAAACTCTTTAGGAACATCACTATAATACAAACTTATTGAAATAGTTGGAGAAGCATCACTTGGTACAGAGTTCCCAATTCCTAATTATATTACAGTAGTGCAGCATAAACTATGTCACAAAAATGATTGAGGATTGAATATTACAAATCTCCAAGGATGATGTGATTGAAGATTGGGTATTACAAATCTCTAAGGATGATTTGGGATCTTGGTAACTCTAGGAGCATCCTAGTTTGCAATTACTCGAGGACAAGTATCTTGGTAAGGGCAGATTGCAATGTTCCCTCTGTCAACTTATACTATGTCCAAACAAAGGTTAAGCGTAGATAAAATAAGTTGTAATTATAATTTAAGGAATCCCTTGATTTTTGCCCTTTTGCCTCTGCCTCATCCTCATTGAATTTGAAAACTTAAGGCTATATAATGTAACTTTTTTCCTATCATTGAATAATCAATCAATCAATTTTCATATTAATCTCTCCATTTTATCAATATTAGATTTCAGCTAACAATTGCATTTTGTATGATTTGTAGGTATGCATGTACCCTTTTGTAATCTTCTATAGTCACCTAGATCTAGGCTTGTATTTGGATTTCATCAAATCTTACATAGTATTAAAACCTTTTTGATGTCTTCAGCTGCTTCAAGCTTATGAGAAATACAATTTTCAGTCAGCTTTTAAGGAGAGTTAATAATATTTGATTATTATGGGTTTCTCTTTTTCATTTTTACTGCAGGTGAATTTAGGAGCTGATGGATCAAATTTGAGCTCACCATGGTGTGTTTAGAAAGCTTGAGAAAGTCAAGGTTGACTTTTGTTTTCTTTGAAACCAAAGATTGGGAAGCTTTATTTCTATGAAGGGTTTGAAGACTAGATCTAGCAAACGACTTGAATATAGGGCAATTTTAGGCCAAAAGGACCTTGCCATCAAGTCCAGAAGGCCCCAAAACCCCCCATTTTATATAACATTTTCCTTGGTTTAGCATTGGAAGAATCTAGGGGATTTGTTTTCATTGCTATATGGTGATTGTACCATACAGATTTTTAGTAAGAAAAGAAATTAATTGGTGTTGGCGGCAACTTACACTCGTTGCTAAAGGCTGGGGTAAGTTGTTAATGGCTAGCCACCACCACTTGCTTAATGCTTGCCACCAGCCAACTACTGCCGGTAGCATTGACATCTAGCTTCGCTGCTTGATTGACAAAAGTAGTTCATGCAAACAGTGTTTTTCTGCTAGACATTGGTGGTTTCAGACTTTGGTTGAGTGGTTTAAGTGTATGGAGGTGGTTATTTGGTGAAATAATTGTTGTTGCATGCAATGTCACTCACAAAAATAGATCATACAAGCAATGGTTTCCAGTGGACATTGGTGGTTTCATGCTTTGATCTAGTGGTTTCGGTATATGAAGGTGGTTTACCAAATGATGGCAGTTTGGGGATATTTTGATTCTCAAAACTATTTAGGGGCATTTTGGAATCTTCCTCTATTGCTTTCAGCATGATGTCATCATTCCTACCCTCAACTCTCGAATCCCCTTAAATGGAATTTTTATTTTTGGTGCTGAACTTCAAGGGCTCCGTTCTTGGTGATAATTGATCTAGTTTTTAGGCAATGTTTTTGTTGATATGGGCTAATATGGGCTAATTTTTTGTCAACTTTGAAATGGTCTAGATAGTTCTTGATTTTGGTGTTTGGTTTTGCAAAAAATACAGATTTTCACAAGCAGAGAAAACTTTAGTGGCGAATGTTTGCCAATTGGCAAATATTTTGTGTCGGCATTTTGAAAATGGCAAATAATTCAGGACTGAACGGGGTGGCTAGTTCGCCCCAACTTTATAAATTTTTGGTCAAATGCACTTCCATTCGCCCCATTTTTTAATTAATTATTGGTAGCGATATAAACCTTTCGCCAATAAAATCCATGTTTTTGAAATGGTATATTTAATATTTTCACCTATATTAGAATAATATTTTATTATTTTTAGTATTAATGCTCAATATTGTAACTTGCTGTAAATATCTTGTTAAAGATCTTCTTTGATCTTTTTGGCAATTTCTATTTTAGAAACTTGCCTCTTTGTAAAATCTGTATAGCTATATATTGAGCTTCGCTCCTGTTAATAAACATTCATATTTTTACCAATTACTCATTGTAATATGGTATCAGAGCTAAGGCTTTAATTTTTCGGAAATTTTTATAATTTCATTTCGAAATTTCCTAAACTATTGTTTTCGAAATTATCTTGGGATCTTCTTTGTTCTCATTGAGAAATCCGTTGCACTTGTTCAAATCCGAAACAAGGGTTTGTTGAAACATTTTTTTTCTGCAACCCGTTCGTGGGTCTGTTTTCTACAAGAAAAAAAAAACATGTTTTTTTCTTAGGGCCTCCGTCTGCTGGTCGTTTCTCTCCCACGTGTGGCCTTTTTTGGTTGCAGACTCACGTTTTTTCATCCACACCAGGCGCCATGGCTTCTCTAGCCGCGTGAACACTCTCCTAAGCCGCACGACCTGCAGTTTGAAGCTCGGGTTTGTTCACACGCGGGTTTTTTTCAGATTTTTTCTTGTGTTTGGAGCTCGGGTGCCAAAAACAACCCCCTCCATGGTCGTTTTCTGAGAACACAACTGTGTTTTCTTCAGATCTCTGCAAAAACGTGCCATTTTTTCAAGTTTTTTCTAGCACCCAGGGTTTATTCGAAAACCCTACTTTTTGGGCTCAATTTTTTTTTTCAATCACAGATTCTTGGTGGGTTTTTCGAGAGCTCATCTGGGTTGTCTTCCAAATTTTCTGGGTACATCGTTTTCCGTGCCTCAAAATTTGTGCCAGCGGATTTCAAATATGATTTCAGATTCCTTCTGGGTTTTTCTAGACTTCTTTTGGGTCTTTGTCGGATTTTTCTAGGTCAGCCGAAATTTTTTCTTGAAATCCGTGCACGCATTCTTCATCAATTCTTGAAGTCTGTTCCTGATTCAGCCTTTGTTCTCTGCATTGGGATTCATGTTTGCAAACCCGTGTTCGCGCCTCCTCTTTATTTTTCACTTTTTCTACATTGGGAAGTGTGCAAGATGGCGTCACTCACAAATTTAATGCTGGAAGGCAATCAACGATTTAACGACCGCAATTATAACACCTGGAAGCAGCGCTTGTTGACCATCTTCGAGTATTGTCGTCGGGATGCGCTTGTTCTAGGCACAGAGACTCGTCCGACCTCTGTCCTTGCAGATCAGGACAAGTTTGACGATCAGAATTGAGAAGCTGTTATGCTTCTCAAGTTCTCTGTCATCGATGATCAGCTGCCTCAGATTCCCTCTGGAAAATTTGCTGCTGACATCTGGAAGTATCTAATGGAGTTACGTGAGACATTCGACAAAAGTCGCGCATTCTTTCTGAAGAACTAGTTCTCCGTCATGATGGATGAACGCATGTCCTTACAGGAGCATCTCACGAAGATTAAAGACATTCGCGATCAGCTTGAAGCTATCGGTCAAAAGATGGAGGAAGAAGATATGGTAGTCATTACTCTGAAAAGTCTACCATCCTCTTATGAGCACTTCATAGAAACTCTCAACATTACTTCGATTAATGTGGATTTGAAATTCCTAGAGTTGTGCACCAAAATTTTGTAGCAGGATCGTTGGAAACAACAGTTTGGTAGTAGTGCCACCTCATCCTCCTCAGAGCAGGGCTTTGTAGTCCAATCCTTTCACAAGGATCAGTGAAAATTTCAGTCATATCAATCCTTTCAGTAGAAGGGCCCTTCTCAATCTCAGGATAGATCTAAGAAAAAGGTGCAGTGCAATTACTGTCACAAATTTGGTCATCTGATCAGAGCAACAAGAATCTGCCTTTTACGCCTTCATGGCTAAAAGACCTGCAGACCATGTGAAGTCTTCTGCCTGGTACATTGATTTTGGTGCTTCCCGTCATTTCACTCACAGACGTGATTGGTTTGTTGAGTTCTCTCCCTACTCGGACTCCGTTATCTTTGGAGGTGGTGAAGAGTACTCTATTGTCGGCAAGGGCAACGTTTAGATTGAGTCTGGTGGATGACGTCTCCTCTTCCTCAATGTGCACTGTGTTCCTGGTATGGAACTTAATCTCCTTTCAGTCAGTCTAATTATGCGGCATTCTCCTCACCTGGATGTTATTTTTAGTGCCCAGAAGTGCTCGATTGTTGATCATGCTTCTAGCGTCACTCTCGCTGTTGGCATTGAGGATCATGATCTCTATCGACTTGTGGACACTGGCGATTCTCTTGAGCATGCTTTTACAGCCCACTCTTTCTCTCTCACCAGTCTCTGGCATCAGCGATATGGTCACCTGAATATTCAATATCTTGCACAACTTGTTCGGGACGACTTAGTACATGGCCTCCCTGATATTCAGACTTAGCATCGTCGAGTTTGTGAAGCTTGCCAGGTTGGGAAGTAGCACCAGACACCATTCAAGGATGGTGACTCATGGCGAGCCTCTAAGGTACTGCAGCTGGTCCACGCTGATGTATGTGGTCCTATGAATACTCCTGTTACTGGGTACAGGTATTTCTTTCTTTTTGTTGATGATTTCAGTCGTAAAATGTGGGTGTATTTCCTAAAGCAAAAATCAGATGTGTTTACTATATTTCAGAAATTTAAAGCTTTAGTAGAAAAAGAGTCTGGTTCTTCTATTATTACTCTTAGGTCTGATAATGGGGGAAGTTTTGTTCTTCTGCCTTCTCCACTTTCTGTGATACTCATGGCATAAAACGTCAGTTAACCACACCTTACACCCCTCAGCAAAACGGCGTTGTAGAACGTTGCAACCGCACCATTACAGAGATGGCTAGGTCTATGATGGAGCATCGAAACGTTCCTAAGAAATATTGGGCAGAAGCAGTATTCACCGCAGTTCATCTTCTTAATAGGTCACCTACTCATGCTGTTAAAAATAAGACTCCTGAAGAAGCCTGGTCTAGTCGCAAACCTAGGATCAGCCACTTGAAAGTTTTTGGCTCCTTATCTTATGTATGGATTCCTGATGCTAAGCGCACTAAGTTGGATTCCAAGAGTCAGAAGCTCATGTTTATAGGGTACAGTGACAACCATAAGGCTTACCGCCTGATTGATATTGACACTAATCGTGTTCTTTTCAGTCGTGATGTTGTTTTTGATGAAGATCGGGGCCCTTTTCCTCAACACAATTCTGCGGATCAGCCTTTGAAAGAAACTGACTTGGGTATTGATCTTCCTCTTGGTTCACTTGATGGGAGGGATGATGCAAACTCTATATTCAACAATGCACCACCCGAGTTTCCTCCGGTCAATGAGCACCTTCCTGCTGATCCTGATCCTGATCCGCTTCCACTTCCAATTATTCCTCCCGCTCCTGATGTTGGCACACCTACTCTTCGGCCCAAATGGTGGGCTAAGACCATCAGCGATCTTCGTCCTGATGAGCTCATCGAGGGTAGAACTTCTAGAAATAAGGGCATCCAGCATAACACAGTCAATTTTGCTCTTATGGCTAACATCCACAGTATCTATGAGCCTCAGACATATGTCGAGGCCAAAGGAATTCTAGAATGGGAACAGGCAATGGATGCTGAATTCCAAAGCCTTTAAAAGAATCACACCTGGGTGCTTTCAGATCTTCCTCAAGGGAAGAAACCCATTAGCTGTAAATGGGTCTATAAGGTCAAGTATCATGCCGATGGTACCTTAGATAAATATAAGGCTAGATTAGTTGCTCGAGGATTCACCCAGCGAGAAGGCATTGACTACGAGGAGACCTTTGCTCCTATTGCTAAGATGAGTACTATTCGTCTTCTTCTCGCCATTGTAGCTCAGTATGGTTGGAAAGTCCATCAGATGGATGTGAAGAGTGCCTTCCTCAATGGTGAATTGCAGGAAGAAGTCTACATGATGCAACCTCTTGGTTTCAAGGTTGCCGGTTCAAAACCCAAAGTGTGTAGACTCCAGAAAGCACTCTATGGCCTTAAACAGGCTCCTCAGGCATGGTACATAAAAATTGATCAGTACTTGGTTACTCGTGGCTTTCAGCATAGTCCTTCAGATAGTAATCTGTATATCAAACACTCTGGTAATGATATTCTCTTTCTTGTTGTCTATGTGGATGACTTGATCATTACTGGGAATTCAACACAATTGATCTCCGAAATCAAACAAGATTTGTGCAGCACTTTTGATATGATAGATCTAGGGCTTCTTCATTATTGTTTGGGTGTTGAGGTTTGGCAGACCGACAACATCTTCCTTTCTCAGTCTAAGTATGCCAGAAGCTTGCTTGACAGGTTTCGAATGCAGGATTGCAAACCTGCTTCCACACCTATGGAGACTGGCCTGAATTTGTTAGCTACGTCTGATTCGCCTCCTATAGATGAAACCCAATTCAGGCAACTAGTGGGTAGTCTCATCTATCTCACTGCCACTAGACCTGACCTTAGTTTTGCAGTGAGCTACATATCACGCTTCATGATAGCCCCCAGGGTTGATCATTGGGTAGTCGCGAAGCGTGTCCTGCGCTATGTAAAGGGCACCTCGGATTATGGCCTTCTTTACACTAGGTGTGATGATCCTAGACTTTGTGGGTTCACAGATTCAGATTGGGCAGGCTCAGTTGATGATCAGAAATCAACTTCTGGATATGTGTTCAGTTTGGGATCTGGTGCAATCACCTGGACTAGTAAGTAGCAGCAGGCGGTGGCTCTCTCTTCGACTGAAGCAGAGTATAGAGGAGCTGTTAAGGCAGCTTGTGAGGCAGTTTGGCTTTGCCAGGTGCTTGCAGATATGCAAATATCTCAAACCGGACCGACTCCTTTGTTTTCAGACAATCAGGGAGTGCTCAAACTTGCCAAGAATCCAGTCTTACATGAACGAACCAAACACAAAACTTCACTGTCACTACATTCGGCAGTTGGTTGAAGACAAATCCTTTCAGTTACTATATGTTCCTACCTCAGAGCAGCCAACAGATATTTTCACCAAGCCTCTCAGTTCAGATAAGTTTGTAAAATTTAGGGGGTCTATTGGTGTAGTTGATAGATTGAGCATTAAGGAAGGGTATTAGAATAATATTTTGTTATTTTTAGTTTTAATGCTCAATATTGTAACTTGCTGTAAATATCTTGTTAAAGATCTTCTTTGATCTTTCTGGCAGTTTCTATTTTAGAAACTTGCCTCTTTGTAAAATCTGTATAGCTATTTGTTGAGCTTCGCTCTTGTTTATAAACATTCATATTTTTACCAATTACTCATCGTAATAGCCTACATTTTGGAAGCGTGTCATAATCAACGGCCATAATTCGCCAACAACCATAAAATGTTCTATTTGCATGAGGACCCAATTCGCCTGGAGTTTTTTGGAAGCGTGTCTTAATATTCTCCAATTGTATTATAAGTTCATCCCAATGGACGGTCCATAAATCGCCTAGAAAATTATATAAGACGTGTTAGAATTAAGCGGGATTCGCTAAATAGTTGTATACTATTTAAAATTCCCGCTAAATTCGCCAAATATGGATTGGTATAAATATAATCAAAGATCAGTTTTATTTTCACACAATTTGGTTGGTTCTGAGCTCTCGATTTGGATCAATAGCCACATTTCAGACTAGGAACAAGTACTGTTGCATTGCCGACTGCTAGTGCTACTCACTGAGAATCTAAAGGTAAGTGATATTTTTTTTAAGTGTTACAATATTATTCATCTCAATCTGTTTGAAATTTTTAGTTCATTCTTATTGAGTGGGTAGACCTCGAACATCTAGATTATAGGCCCTATGGCCAATGAATCATGTAGTGTATTATTGCTTCTTAATCAAGTAGATAGTTTTTTGCAGCCTTTATTTCGTTGTAGATGTCAAACAGGAAGAAGGGTAAGACTACTGAATGTAACGAAGGCCAAGAGAGGCCAACAACGAACCTTAACTTCATACTTTGGCAATGTTTGTGGTCAAAATTGTTAATGTTTGTAGCTTTATTCGTATGATCATTAGAATACATATAATATATATTGATTAATAATAATATATTATATATATCATATAATTATTATTCATATGAAATTTAATATTTAATATTAAATTATTAAATTATTCTTAATTAATAATTAATTGATGAAACATTATAAGATTGATTAAATTATAATTAATGGGAAGAGGCATGTCCTTTCTTATAAATAATAATGAATAGACATGTCCCATGAAGGGACATGTCTCTCCTAGCCTCATTCCCAATATAAATGAAAGAGAGATTGTTGCATTTGGAAAAAACATACAACATAGAGTGCTATTACATTTGCAGCTATCTGGTATCAGAGCCAGACTACAAATGTAAGAGAGTAGTTTATTGATGGTGAATGTGTGACTGTCTCAGAAAATACAGTCTTAGTAAAAGGACCATATCTCACAAATACGCCGTTGGATTTTTTTGAATTTTGGATGTTGGTGAAAAATAAATTTTGAAGAATCCCACCAGAGAGATTGGATAGATAGTATGGGGTGCAAAAGTTATGATGGACTGTGTACGGGTCTATGTGAAATTTCTGAAAGTGGCTTTCATTAAAGAGATATATTAATTTGTTATGATCGTGGTCAAGCATTAACAAAGAAGAATGTATTCAAGGAAGTGTGTCTCTTGATAGAAAGAAATAATTAATTATACAGTGTCATCTCTCCTGGAGCAATCAAGTCATTTCACAAGAAGACATGAGTATTGTTCAACGATATAAGAGTGGGAATTGTTCATTGTGGGGGGAATAATAACCAATGTTAAATTTCCATTTGAACCATCCTTAGTGGAGAGTGAGAAAATGGTGATCATCCACTCTAGGTTGTCGCTATGCATGAAGGTTGTCGACATGGCTAGCACGAAAACATTATGATCTCTTGAAGCATGTCCACCGCAAACAACTTCAAATTTTGATGAGAGTTGATATTTACTATATGGGTTCACCTTTCAAAAGGAAATATTTGAAACTTAAGATAAGTATTCCATGTTTTATTAATGCACATGAATTATTGAGTTTGAAATTTATGCTATAATATTGGATAGTAAAATCTTGCATGCTTCTATATTTGGTATTTCCGTATGAGATAGTTTAGTTTATAAGCTAATTGTAATCTCTCTCTGACATACCTTCAGGACAGAAGCACAAGAAATTGTTTTAAGAGGGAGTTTGACTCTTCAGAGGTAACTTTGGACGAGGAGCTAAGAAGATTGATATCAGACTTAGAGGGAGTCTGACAGTTCATCTTAAGCAATCTTGGATGATCAACAGATTGATATCTGCTCAATGAGTTCCTCTCTGTGAGAGAAGTTCGACGTGACATCCCTTGTTTTCACCCTCTACGTTGAGGCATGATGGATTTCATGTGTGTGACTCCATATTTTTAATGGACCTGCCCCCTGTGTACATCATGAGGAAGTGACGACTTCCAAATGATTATCACTTGTATTTGTAAAAGTTATTGGAAGGTGACGATCTTACAATAACTTGAACTTCTATTGTGATAGACATCTTGTGATGGCTGAAATAGATCATAATAGGTAGAACTTGTGGATAGAATCGTCGATTGAGGCAATCCACCCGGGAACTTGTGGATAGAATCGCCGATGGAGGCAATCCACTCTAAAGCTCGTGAGTTTGTGGATAGAATCGCCGATGGAGGCAATCCACACGAGAGCTTTGGATAGAATTGCCGATTGAGGCAATCCACCCGGGAACTTGTGGATAGAATCGCCGATGGAGGCAATCCACTCTAAAGCTCGTGAGTTTGTGGATAGAATCACCGATGGAGGCAATCCAAACGAGAGCTTGTGGATAGAATCGCCGATGGAGGCAATCCACACTAGAGCTTGTGGATAGAATCGCCGATGGAGGCAATCCATTCTAAATCTCATGAGTTTGTGGATAGAATCGCCGATGGAAGCAATCCACACGAGAGCTTGTGGATAGAATTGCCGATGGAGGCATTCCACTCTAAAGCTTGTGAGTTTGTGGATAGAATTGCCGATGGAGGCAATCCACACGAGAGCTTATGGATAGAATCGCCGATGGAGGCAATCCACCTGAGAGCTTGTGGATAGAATCGTCGATGTAGGCAATCCACCTAAGAGCTTGTGGATATAATCATTGATGGAGGCAATCCACATCTTGAGACTGTTTCTATAGGCTACATCATGAGGATGATGCTTTTATTGCTTACATCATATGATTGATGTTGTCAAGTGTCATATAAGTGTTGACATTGGATTGATTTATCCTCCCTAGCTAAGACGGAGTGTTGATGTTTTGTATAGCTATGGTGAGGGGCATAAGTGTTGACACAAGAGACCACTACACATTTATGTTTGATCATCCTCCCTAGCTAAGAGGGAGTGTTAATGTTTGTAGCTTTATTCGTATGATCATTAGAATACATATAATATATATTGATTAATAATAATATATTATATAATTATTAATCATATAAAATTTAATATTTAATATTAAATTATTAAATTATTCTTAATTAATAATTAATTGATGAAACATTATAAGATTGATTAAATTATAATTAATGGGAAGAGGCATGTCCTTTCTTATAAATAATAATGAATAGACATGTCACATGAAGGGACATGTCTCTCCTAGCCTCATTCCCAATATAAATGAAAGAGAGATTGTTGCATTTGGAAAAAAACATACAACATAGAGTGCTATTACATTTGCAGCTATCCTAAAGACTTCACAAATGAAGGTGCATCATCACAACTACAAGATTTAGAACCTGCACCGAATATTTAAGGCAGCGAACTTGATATCTCAGATGACGATGAACTTGAAAAAGATTTTCTAGTCGATACCCAGGTAGCGCAAATGGGATAATCGACTTGGGTGACAAAGACAATGCCATAGTTGATGATAATGCACAAAAGGGGAAAAGAAATCCAAGTAAAAAATAGGTCAGGATGAATATTTCGAGGAATTATCAAATTGATTGGGTGTCAAAGTATCGATTCATCGAACCAATGCAGAATCCGAAGAAAGGTGAGCCTCCAATAGAATGCAGGTGTAAGATTTGTAGTTGGAAACATATTAAGGAAAATAGGTTGCAGCTAAAACTTGACACCATAGAGAAGCATATCGATAAAGTTTATGAAAAACAAATCATAGATGGAATTAAAAAATCAGTGATAAGATGGAAAACAAAGGAGTAATGTCAGCATGTTAAGTATGTCTTAGAATATAATGCACATTTCAAAAGACAGACGAAGCCTGCTGAATGTAAAGGTTCTATTGAAGCTATTTTTGGAAAAGTAATGGCAGTAGAACAAATGGGAAAAGTTGTTCAGTTAAGTGTTGTTTTTTATATTTTGAGCAGAGGGCGTGCTATGATAGACTTCCTAGGAATAAGTGCTTTATTGGACTTTTTGAAAGTTCCTAACTATCCTAATAGTCATTGTTCAGTAAAAAGTGGATGGGAATGGGCAAGATGTCTTGCTGAGGTTAAAAAACAAGATATAAAGGAAAAAAAAGTCAAACTTTATTGCATTGTCTTTAGACGAAGTCACGACAATAGATAATGTGTCATGTCCCCTCTCTAGTACGACATGACACTTTACGTGGATTTGCCTATTCCAGACTCTCGTAGGCAGATGGAGGTGATGAGAGTCATTTTTGCATTTATTTGGTGATTGGATGGCTCATTATGCTCTTGGAGACATTATATTTTATTATTACTTTTTATATGGGCCAAAATGTTATATTTTTAAATTGAGGTGCACTTTTATTTTATAAAGTTACTTTTTATCTAAAAAGTGCAATGAGATTTTATAAGAATATTATAGATACTTCTAGAAAAGTAAGAGGCTTCTAGAGGAAGTTTCCAAAAAGTGAATAAATAGACCCCATGGGTCTCTCATTTGGCATCCTAGTCTATTTTCTCATTGAGTCTTCTTGAGCATTTGTGGGGC
>MU228135.1:1459386-1488604 GCA_018584345.1 Thuja plicata | reverse complement strand
CCAGGTATCGTACAGTCTGTACAGGTACGGCTGTACTTGCAGACCGTACAGCTGCTGGTTACAGAACAGTTTGGGGTTGCAGATTGGTTATCCCGTCATCAGCAATTGGTCATCAGCGTTTGCAGTCTAGGTTCTTTTATTTTCAATTGTCTTGCTAGATTGATGTCAATTTTGCTATAAGGGTTTGATGTTTACAGTCACAGTTGTATATGTCATTGGTATTTGATGATCATAAGTCATAATTGGTCACTAAATTTGTACCCAGTTGTATTCGGATTTATAAGGGAAGGGTTCTATTGTATTTGCAATAACTAAAGTAGAGTTTCATATGTGCTAAGACTTTGTATTCAGTACATTGTAAGGAAAGTTTGTAATTGCACCTAGTTTCATATTGGATGTCAAGATATCTTATGAAAATCTGAATTGCAAATCTGTTGTAAGAAATCTATATCGAATGAATACATTGTTAGCACTATCAAGTTGAGTGGATTTGTTCCTACATTCAGTCTTCTACTTTCCAGCAGTATAGTTGATTGCATGCCAAGTGTTTGGCGAAATTCCATAGTACAATAATCAGTGTTTTAGTGATCCTACTAGTAAGGGTCATTACAATACGTCTTGGGTATGCATGCATGTTTATATTGTACAGAATCATGTCCGCCAACCTCATCTACTATCTGTTGCTAAAATGGAGAGTGTGACAACGAAAACTCTATTTCAACTAGTTAAGAGTTCTTTAATTGAATATGGAGGCATGGATGACTTGACGATTGCAAAAAAAGTTGGTATGTGTATGAGCGGATGGAGCTTCAGTAATGAAAGGTTAGAGGAACGGTCTTTGCGTAAAGCTACAGACTTCTTGTTCACCCTACATGACTGCCATTCACTGCATGGCCCATAGAAAGAATCTAGCTTTTAAAATTGTGAGCAGTTATCAACTACTAACAAATGTTGAAGATTTAGTTAGAGAGCTCTACTCATAATTCTGTTGAAGTCCAAAACGGTTTTTGGAATTTCAAAAATTTGCCGATGGAATAACCAATGGGAACAAACTTCTTAAGGATGTTGATACTAGATGGATCTCCTTGGATGGACCAGCGCATCGAGTTTATTCAGAATATCCATCCTTGATTGGAATAATTTACGAACATCTCCACACAATAGACAGAGCTGCTAACTAGCTTCATAGGTTAAGTGATATAGAGACAATCTTAATTTTAGCAGGTCTTCTCCCCATGCTAGAGGAAATGAACCTTCTTGTGAAAAAGCCCAGCAAAGAACTATGTATATTGCAGAATATTCTAAGCTACGTAAACTGACATGCGTGAACCTTGATAATCTCTATCAATCTCAACCAACATTATTTGATGAAAAATTTGTTAGGTGGAAGACAGTAACAGATTTGAACAATCCTAATAATTTTTTACATATCAATGCAGAGGGGGAGTTATGTGTCAGTGCGCGCGGATTTGAGATACAAATTCACTACATTGCCATGGTCACGGAACCGGGAAAGCGCCCTAAGGAGCAAGAAGTAAGTGTTACAAGGGAAAGTTTTAGCAAGATCGTCGAGTCTGTGATTGCTTCTGTGAAGAAAATCGCCTCTTCTCTTTCCAAAGAGATTAGATCCCGATTCACTCGTGAGAATCTACTTCAAGCCATGTCCATTGTTTTTCCTCAATATTGGCACCTCAACCATCTAGGTGATTATCGTGACAAGCTAAGGACTTTGATACGACATTTTTGCAAATCTGTACAATTCAATGGACAAACTATAAATGGAATTTTAAATGAAACTGTGCTTAGAGAGAAATCAACCCGTTTTGCAATAACTATGAGGCAACAATATCAAAAAATGGAGAACCCCCACAAAGAGGGATCAGTAACAAAGCTTTGGACAATTCTAGGTTAGAGCAAAATTTTGCGTGATTCAATATTAGAATTTTACAAACTTGCTGATTTATGTCAAAACATGATATTGGGTTTAGTGGAGGATGAGAGAGTTTTCAGTGATTTGGAGTTCCTAAAATCAAAGATAAGAAACAAACTAGACAAGAATTTGGAAACTTGCTTGAGACTGTATACATCTAGGTATGATGTGAAAAGTTTTCCTTATGATAGGGCACTGACAATATGGAAGTCCAAATGTGAAAGAAGAGGGTTGGCCAACACTTCAAACCAAAGTGGGACAATTGACAAAGACATAATGAATGACAGTGATGCATGTATAGGTAGTTTTGACATGCAGTTAAGTGGAGGTATGCAGAGTGAAGTAAACCCATACAATAATCAGGGAAGCTTTCAATTTGATGATGAGGACGATGAGATGATTTGGCAAGTTTAACTTAAGAGATTTAGCAAATTAGCACTGGTAGTTACTAGGTATTTATTAAACTTATTACTGTATTTCATCATTCATATTACGAAGTCCTAAATGTGGTTGATGATATTTTATGTTTTTGTCAATGACATTTAATTTGATATGCAATTGCATTTTTCAAATTTCTATTAATAGATAGAATATAGCAGAAGAACAAAACATGTCTAAAATTGGAAAACAGGAAAATAAGAAACAACATAATATGTTCATTGATAGAGTAATGTTTATTTATACATGGTGAGATTTTCATTAATTCTTTCAAAATATATCTATTTCATCTACCCTCAAGAGTCAATGCAAAATTTTAGAACCCTTTGCAAATGACCCTAAAATTACAAATAGAGAAAAGCAGAAAACCTAAAAGAATTTGGGAATACAAACTATACAATACATATTAAATTTATGAAATTATTTTGTCAGTTTTTGTAGGGTGCTACACTCTATCTAATGGACGTCCAATTTGTTGTAACGTATGGTAGGTGACCTACAAATTTGTCAGCAATTCATATTTGGAAGAGGAACTTGAGACCAATGTTTCATCCAATGTTGCATTTAAGGTTATCAATGGTTTTATGTAATCCAAAAAGCTTGCCTCACTTGTGACCTTATGAAATTGGTCTAAATCATACTTCATATTCTCCTCCATCTTCTTTTTGAAAGCATCATTTCCAATGTATTGATTTGTTGTGTCAACACTCTTTGGCAAACCATGATCTATCAATTTCTGTACCTTTCAATGCAACTTCTTCAGCTTTTTTGCAGCCTTACCCAGACATTCCTGTGTTTCCTGTAGTTTCACACATTTTTGAATGATGGATGATGCCTTTGTTGAGGCATCAGTGCGGTTGTGAATTCCCTTAGATGCCAAATAGTTGTCATTGGCTTTGTAGATTGTTTGCAATTTTGTCTCTTCAATAAACATTTATGTTCTGAGCAATGTATTCATTAAGCTTCCAATAATGTACTCTCAAACTTTCATTCAATTCAAATCACTGACACAACTGGTCGTTCCTCTACATTATTTGCCCCCAAATTTTTTGTTTTATATACCTCATTGTATTTTTCATATAGTTTCTTTCAATCTGTCCTGGGAAGATTTCAGCTCTTGTGTCAGTCTTTCAACTCTTTTTCTTTCTTCCCTTGATTTTTCTTCCCATTGTTTTGCTCTTTTCGTCTGATGGTCCAATTGGTTCTGTAATTTTTTTGTTGAGGTAGCAACAGTCTCCACCCTTTTGTATAATTGTGCTGAAGAGGCTCTTTCCTTATTAATTTTTTTGATGCTTTCAGCCAATCTTTGGTTCAATTCATACAGTTCTGCCTCCATCTGTTCGTTCACTATAATTGCAGATGCAGAGGCAGAATTTTTTATCCTTTTCTGTAATTCACTACTCTTGTTCTCTGTTGTTTCCCTCTTTGCTTTCTCATTTTCCAGGTCTGCCTGTAACTTTTCTATTTGTATCTCCAGCTTAAGCAGTGATGTATAGACCACTTCATTGGTCTTTTTTGACACATTAATTTTGTCCACATTTTTAACTCTGGAAAAATCCATTTGGATGGTGCTAACGTGATATTTAGAGGGATCTATCTGACTCTGCTGTAGATTTTGATTTTGACTTGGGGGCATAACAACCATGTACGCCATTTTTTTGTTTGGGTCATATGTGAGAAATACCCTGTTCATGCAGGTTAATTCCTCTACAGCCGCAGTAGCCACAACCCCCTCATCATTAGCTTCTTATTTTCTGTATTCATATTTGCTCTGTCTAAAAATTGACCAAGGAAAGTATTGTCATGAAAATTTGAGCTTGTTGACACAATTGAATGTTTGAATGGTGAAATAACACTCGTAGTGATGTAGGCACCTCCACCTATGCCTATGGTTGAAACTAATGCATTTTGAGGATTAGCAATACCCATTGCTAATCCTGTCCCACTGTCACTTACAACTCGAGTTATTGGACTCTTTTGAGGGGTCTGTTCTGAAGTTGCAAACAATACCTTTGCAGTGGAAATTGATGGAGCTAGAGTTGTACTCATCATTGTTGTCATAACCTTTTTCTTCTTCACATTGCCTTGATCATTGGGATCCTATATAGTATCTTCTACTATTGCCTCTTGTGAGAGATTTCTTGTTGTTGCACTTGTTTACCACAACTAGTACTAGTACCCATACCAGCCCCACCAGTGGGAGTAGCACTTGATTCACCACCATGTTCTAGTTGTGATTGTTCACCACAACTAGTACTAGTACCCATACTAGCCCCACCAGTGGGATTAGCACTTGATTCACCACCATGTTCCAATTGTGACTGTTCACCACAACTACTAGTACTTGTACCATCCCCAACAGTGGTAGTAGCACTTGATGCACCACCAATACCATGTTCTGGTTGTGATTGAATCTGAGTGTGTGGGTAGTTTGGATTTGAAGCTCTAACAAAATGAGGTACAGGTGTAATAGTAATACCTTTCCCCGTTGATTCAACTCTAATGGCTAGTTGTTCACTATATTTTCTTGGAAATTCTACCAACAGTGGCGTCCAAGGGCCTTGTACTTGGGGCCCCAGACCACCACCTTCAAAACCCATTTTTTCTAGTATGGCTGCGCCTTTAGTATATGTTTGTTTCAGGGGCTCACTCAAAATATATTTATTTGCAGAGTCTGTAGTAGTTGTTGAAGCGGGACCTGAGGGTGTCTCCTCATCACCATCACTATCACTATCACTATATGCTTCAGTGGGATTCTCTTTATTCCACTATTGGCTAAACTCAATATCCTCTAGGATATCTTCAAAATCTGCAGTAGTCTTTGGTTCACCTAGATTCTTCCTCATAGTCCAAAAATCAATGATTTTGTTTCGAGTCCAGATTACGTCCACACAAGCTTTATGTAGAGATTTTCGGATTTTTTTAGTAGATGGAACATCAACTCTTTTGTAAAAATTGTCGGACCTCCTGATTTGGATGACCTACTTTGTTGGTGCAATGCTATAATTTGTGCTGACATGTGTCGCTTTTTCAGAGACTTTTTGAAAACTTTTTTATGCTTCAGAACTTTGGCCCGAAATAGAGCTTATGTTGTTGATCTGCTATCATCCAACGAACAACGGTGAATGAATTGATTATAGTTAATTAAGTATATAATTAAAATTTAAATATAGTTAATTAAATCTGCAACTGCCAATGTAGGTGCCATAGGTTGTTAGTGTTTGGCCTCGTGGACGTTACTCAAAGCTTTCATTCGTTCATTCTGACATGTCACACTGACACGTGTCGCTTTCCAGAAATTTTTGTAGAGATTGTTATGCTTCTGAACTTTGGCCGGAAATAGAGCTTATGCCATTGATCTGCTATCATCCAATGGCGAATGAATTGATTATAGTTAATTAAGGATATAATTAAAATTCAACCGTCAACGCAAGTGCCATAGTGATAGGTTGTTAGTGTCTGGATACATCTGCGATCCTGTGATCATCCAACGGTCATTAAATTGATTTCGATTATGGTGAATTAAGTATACTTAGTTAAATCGCCAATGCCCAATGACAAGTTTGTGCCACGTGGGTATCAGTTAGACGGTGGGTACCATAGACTGTTTGGCCTCGTGGACGTTACGTAACTCAAACCTTTCATTCGTTCAATTTGACACGTCACACCGACACGTGTCTCTTTTCTGGAGGAAGTTTCTAGAATTTCTTATCCTTCAGAAATTCAGTCCGAAATAGAGCTTAAGTTGTTGACCTGCAATCATCCAATGATCTTTAAATTGATTTAGATTAGTCATTACAATGAAATTAGAATTAACTTATAAGTTATTATTAAATAATAAGTATAGTTAAACTTTAGTTCAACACTCTGAAACATCGCCCCGACACGTGTCTCTTTTCCAAAGGAAGTTTGTAAAAATTTACATCCTTTAGAACTTCGACCCGAAACAAAGTTTATGTCGTTGATCTATGATCATCCAACGGTCAATAAATTGATTGTAGATCATGCCACGCGGGTATCAGTGGGACAGTGGGTACCATAGGCTATTTAGGGTATAGGGTTTAGAAAGTCTACGGAATCCTTGATTTTGGTACTACAATTGGCTGCCAGGTTGGCAACAATATTCTGTGGACACTTAATATTCTAAACAAGAATATTGAACCAGCAATATATGTTATCACAACTATGACTCTGCTAATAATGAAAAATAGTAATTTCAGAAGATCCAAATGTCATCTAATATAATGAATATATCTTCCACTTGAAGAGGTGGACTCTTCATTGTCTTACCAATGAAGAGTCTGCCATAACACATGAAGAGTCCGCAGAGACAACTGAAGAGATTGTCGTTACCAAGATGAAGACTCTTAATTGTCTTCAAGTGCCTGTTGAAACAAGGAAACCGTTGACGTTGAACTAGAAACATCTAGGCAAGCATTATAGAGAGAGACGACTCTCAGGAATTGGGAGAAAGATATCTCCTGAAGCTATATCTCCAACACTCCCTCTTAGCTAGGGAGGTATCTTTCCAGATATCCATGTCATAATCTCTCAACATGACACCCACAATGGCTACACCCATTTGCGGAAAATATTTATTTCACGGATTTTCTCAATGTGATAACGTCATGGAATCACTCAACATGACGTCCACCATGGCTACTCCCATGTGTGGAAAGAAACATATACACAAGCTCACATCATGGAGTCACTCAACGTGATGTCGTTATGGAATCTCTCAACATGATGTCCACCATGGCTCCTCCCATGTGTCGAAAGAAGCATATACAAAAGCGCCCATCACGGAATCACTCAACGCGATGTCATCATGGAATCTCTCAACATGACGTCCACTATGGCTACTCCCATGTGTGGAAAGGCAACATCTCTCAAGGGCTTTCACCTCATATTTCTCCATCTCAGAGAAATATGCATTAAAGAGCAACATCTCTCAAGGGCTTTCACCTCACAGTTCTCCGTCTCAGAGAAATATGCATTAAAGAGCAACATCTCTTCAAAGGTTTTCACCTTATAGTGTTCCGTCTTAGAGAAATATGCATTAAAGAGCAACTGATGCTGAGACTCCCTCTCAGCAAGGGCAGCATTCTCCACAACATCAAGCAAAATATCTAGATACATCAACTGGATCAGTAGACTCGAATGATACATCAAACTCCCTCTGAATATTAGAGGTATCATCAAGAGACATGTCCATATCCCGAGGAGCCTCTTGTTCCTCAGGGTGCTTCCCATGGGGCTTCTGCAGCAGGATACCACTGTTACCCACCACTGCACGTACCCCCATTGTTCTCCAACCTGAGAACAATATGATTCACAGGTCCACTGCGGTACATGATAAGCAGTAAGCACTATATTCCCATAAAACTTTCTCCACTTGATCAGATTTCTGATCTCAAAAAATTTACTGCACCTGCTTCCTCAACACCAAGATGCGTTGATGGAAGCTTCAGAGGCACAAACTCCTTGTGATCTCCATGGAACACTATAGTACTTTGCTCCTATCCAGCTCTAATGACAACAATCTCAGCTGAAGATAACCCACAGCCAGTAGATCATTAACATGGAGGTCCTTCTTGTAAACATTCATCTGCTCAATGTGGTTACTCTCTTGATTCTGCCAAGGTTTCCTTAATAATACCAGCTCAATAAGTCTGGAATTATACCACTGTAGTGTCTTGTATAGTTCATAATTTCCAATTGACAACATTAGAAAGTTTGGGCGATAAATATTAAAACATCAAACCTAATAAAAGAAGACAACTTCCATTAGAATAAAACATCAAATTAATAATCTTGTCACAGATCTATCCACTGACATATAATAAATAAAATATCTCAGTTTAAAATCCAAGTAGTCACAATATTAGATTTGATAATAGGATTTATCTAAAAATTTGTCTAGACCGTATAGTTCTAGAAGACTTCCCCTGAAATAAATGATTCCAAACCACAAGACTTCACTGCAACCTACTCACGCCACATAATCATCAACGATATTGCTGTGTTGCAGGCTCTACGGAGTGAATGATCTGTGATCTCTCCTTCTTATGATATCTTTGTACATGTACAGAATTAATTTGTGGAAGATCCAATTTGCTGATCATATCAATTTGAATGCCTCTGGTCATTCATGTACTCCAAGACTGTAGGAGTCGCACTTGGTCTAGTGTCCTCTTGTCTTGCCATTGTGAATACACCCAGATGTAATGCTCCCAGGCAAGGATGGTCCAAGAAATGTAATGGCTTGATAAATACTTTCTACGTCCTGTGCTCCTTCCTATGTAATTGCCTGTAGAGAACTTTGTAGACTTCAACCAAATTTCCTTTTCAGCAGGACCGTAAAATGATGCTCTTCTTCCCAGTGATGAGTTGTACTTGTAACATTAATGAATGTTTTAAGAAACTCTGACCCATGTTGAAACTTTGAATTCTCAGATATTTATAGCGACTGTGGTAAGGTCCTCACGGCAATAGGACAAGGAATAGAATCTGTTCCTATACACATTCTGAGGGTTTCATAAACTGATTCGCTGTTAATCATATCACTTGTACTTCCTTATTCGATGTTGTGATTTCCTGTCAAGTATGCACAGAACGCCGAGTCTATGAAACACGATTGTTACTCCTGTCTGAAAGCCCACTGTAGTCAGTTGGTATAACACTCAGAGTGTTTACGACAAGCTTGGACTGGCGGCAACTTCACCACAGCAAATATAACTCGAACCCTTTTAACTGTCTGTAATCTGTAGAATAAACTTCACATAAGTCCAGCCTTAGTCATTTTTTTTTTCTTCTCAACCATCAACTCCCAGTGCCGTGTATAAACAAAATACATCCAAAGATTTGAAGCCCGATACCCCATATGAATGCAGAGAACCACAATACCTTGTATCTTCCGTTTTCTATCAGTCTTCTCGGCAAACTTCAAATTCATGCCCAGCCTGAAATGTTGAATTCACGGCAACAATAAATGCTTGATATTTCGAACTTAGACTATATGCGGAAGAATCCTTTCCATGGAAAACATAAACCTTATTCCTCCCTTCAATTATTTCATAAGAATCGATACGAATATTGCCCGATAATCTTGTTATGACGTTCGGCTGACAAAAAAAAAATTAGAAATAATATAATCAACAGGAGAATTAAATCCAAGCTCCAACTATAGTCGTTGCTTCAGATTTGATTTCTATATTGTATTGCAAGCCCAGCGGAAATAATAGAAAATATGGAAATAGCAATCGCTAGACTATATTGATCGGGACCCACTTGAAATATCAAAGCATTGAAAAATCGAAGCCTTTGATGAACTAAAAGTGTGCTGCTTTAGTTTTTCACAATATAATATTCAGAAAAGGAACTACAACACTTATTTTTTGAACAAATATTTTCATAGCCAAAGTTTCTGCTTTGCTTAAAACCCACGGCAATAATATTTAACAAATATTATCAATGTATCGAATTACCTGACTCTACTCACAGATAACAGAGTCATAAATCCTTTCTCCAAATAAGAACCTGCTCTGATACCATGTTGGTTTTATAGCAGAAATGACATACACAACACAAAACAAAAAAAAAAACTAGAGCACAAAACTCAGAAATTACCCTGGGAAAACCCTCCAACTTGAGGGGGAAATACCCAGCCACAAAGATCACTTTATTAATGATAAACATGAGTCTGATTTACAATACACAAACTGAAGCAATAATGATTTCTCCTCTGAATCTGCAGACACTTAACAAAGAATACAAAGAATACTCTAAACAAGAATATTGAACCAGCAATATATGTTATTCACAACTATGACTCTGCTAATAATGAAAAACAGTAATATCAGAAGATCCAAATGTCATCTAATATAATGAATATATCTTCCACCTGAAGAGGATTCTTCATTGTCTTACCAATGAAGAGTCTGTCGTAACACATGAAGAGTCCGCAGAGACAACTGCAGAGACTGCCGTTACCAAGATGAAGACTCTTCATTGTCTTAAGTGCCCGTTGAAACAAGGAAACTGCTGACGTTGAACTAGAAACATCTGGGCAAGCATTATAAAGAGAGACGTCTATCTCAGAAATTGGGAGAAAGATATCTCCCGAAGCTATATCTCCAACACAAGAGTGCATTTGGATGACATGCACTATGACCGCACGTCCATCATGATGAAAGCTAACACGAGTTGCATTTGAATCCTCTAATCTTCTCGTTGTCACATCTTGCTTATAACTTGACAAATCTTGATTCACATCAGTTCACATTTCAGATTGAGAGCCTATGGTAAATAATCCTAAATCTTGCATCTGATTCACATTGGATCACATCTCAATTTGAAAGTGATTTATTATGGTTTATATTCTTGAATCTTCATGGTCCTTGCTCGTGTTGACTAGTTTTAGTCACAATTGGGCATTGGCATCAAGGTACATAAAGTGATTCCAGATTCGTTCATCATTCTCTCTTTGTCATCTCTTGAATGAGTTTTGGCCTACGAGTTTTTTCCTTCTCATCTTTTGAGAGGCATCATCATTGTACATAGGTAACTGATTAGGCCTAGCGCCCAGGACTCATTTCATGTTTACTTAGGTGTTAGTGTGATTGTTTGATTGCACTTTATTATTCAAGTTTACTTAGGTAGGATAGGATAAATGTGTACTTGCAAATTCCTTCTTTCATGGGATATGGCTTTTTTCCCTATCTTAAATTTGGAAATACTGTTAAAGCAAATCCCTTGATTTTTGGTTTTTTATCCTCTTCCTCATCCTCATCAGATTTGGAAACTAGAGGCTAAATAATGTAAGTTCTTTCGCATCATTGAATAATCAATCAATGAATTTTCTCAATATTATATTTTATTCAATAATTGCATTTCGGTTGATCTGTAGGTTTGCATGTAGCCTTCTGTAATCTTTTGTTGTCACCTAGTCACCTAGATCTAGGCTTGTATTCATATTTTCATTAAATCTCTATGCAAATGAGAATAAAAATACCAAAACAGAATCTTTATGACTATCTAGAAACTTGTACCTGCTTGTTCGTATGCATGGCATATTCGATTAACCAATAACTGTCTTTGGGAGTTGCTGGAATTTAGTACTTTCCAGGTATCAGTTTTCACCAAGTGAATGAATCATACTCCCTTAGGAAAATACTATAGTATGAGTTGAAATTAATCTAAATTATAACTTCAAAATAATCTGATTATTCTTATAGAATGAATATCCCTATTGGGACAATGGAATGGCCTATGGAGAGAAGGAAACTATTGATAAAAAAGTATAAATTTCTAAGGGAAAAAACTATGAAAGGAAAAAATTTCCTTTGTTGGGTTAGTGCCTTAATACCTTAATTAAATCCTTAGGTTGATTGTTCTGTTTTTGTCGCCTGTCATTGCCCCTTTTTCTGAAAACTCAAAGTGGGATGAGAGAAGACAACAATCTTAGTACAATCATTGTAAATATAAGTTGAGAGAAATAGAGTTTGATGCCTATAAATTTCAGGAGTTATACAGCTAAAAAGTCAAAAGGTAGAGACCAAGGCAATCAATTCGAACCCACAATACCAAAAACATTGCAATTTACATGCAAAACTCTTTCAAAGATAATAATAGAAGTGGCTAAGAACTATCCGTAATCATATGCATGCATGCGAAAACCTTGTAATATCAACCTGGGAAAATGGATTTTGGAAAATATCTAGGAAATGTGGTTTGTGTTCCTTTATCTACCATGGTGAGACCAATTGTGCCCAATAATGCTATTGGAAAGTATAAAGAAGGTAATAACTGGCAGATGAGATTTGAGGATAAAAAATGTGAGAGCCTATAATTCTTATTCTAATTTTATGCAGACCTTACTGTGGCAGTACAATTTGGTGCTTAAAATATGACACATTCTTGCCATTCCTCATTACATACAATGGAGGTTTGATGGATTTATGACTCTCTTAGCCTGAAAACCAGTTCTTAAACTTCTCCCAAAGATCACCAACCATGAATTCACCCAGTGTGCAGTCCTTGTTTGCAACATGTTCTGAACTTCCTCAAGAACGTCATCAAAGCACCTAAATATTCTATATTCTTGTCGAAATTGCCAAATGGCTGAGCCTACTGGCATGTAAGAAAATATGTTTGAAGGAGCCTTCTTCACACATGCATATTGGGCACATAGACCCTTGATCAACATCCCATCTACCCTTTGCGTAAGCAGTACCTATAACAAAATCTTTGCAAAGGATTCACTGATTGAAGTAACTCCTTAAAGACAAAGCATATTCCTTGCATATCTCGTGTGTCTCTCAACAATGATAAGTGATATTTCAAAATTTCAATCGCATAATAACATCCTTCCCGTGCAGCCATTATTGTTGAGCAAAACTTTCTTGAATCCGTGGAAAAGATGCTTTTTGATGGATTCATTTAGATAGGCTGCGTTAGCTACAAAGTTATTTTGAGGGATGAGATTCCCATATGGCCTATATGAGAGTTTTCAATCTTCAGTAAGTCCTCTCAGCATGGAGAAATGATGGGACTTCATCTATCTCGGCCTGATGGTCATTGATATTTTTCTTGGGTGGTTTTTTGGTATTTCTTTCATTAAAACATTTAATATTTGTTTTGCTTGGCTTTTAAGTTTTAACACACCGAATATAAGTTTGGAGATAAATGATCACTGTTTTCCATGACATGTGCACTATTGGATTTATTTTATTTATGAACTTTTTATTTGGTACTATTAAACGTGCAATAGTCTATTTGTGTAAGCCATTTTGACAGTCTGATTAGAATTTGGCATATGACAATTGCCTATCCATAGCTCTTCAAGTGTATGTGGTTTAAGGTTGTAACTGATTTCTATTTTATGCACTCTTCTGTATTTACTAGGTCATATTAGTGCCTTTTTAAATTATGTTCTGCCACATCTATGGGAGGTCTAATTCTATGCACTTTGTATCAACTATACTTACTGACAGCTTTATATTAGCAATGGAAGACATGGGATGAAGTGATGTTGCATTATGAGCATTTTTCTGCATTGACCGTTTTCTGCATTTTCTTTGAAGTCATATGTTAAAAGCACCGAGGAGACTAGTAATCATTTTTAATATGACTTTTATATTAGTTAACAAATTTTTTCATATCCCGACATATCTGAAATTCTTATCAAGTATGCAACCAGGAAAACCCATTTGGGAAAAAGTTTGATCTCTTGTCCAAGTCAGAGACATGGCGTGAGAGCAAAGTTGAGTTAAATGATGGGCCACAGACTGTTAGAAGAGTAGAAGCACCTTTGGTTGATGCACTTAGAGCCTCTGCAGAACAAAATGTTGCAGCATTTCATTTTCCAGGTCATAACAGAGGTAGAGCAGCTCCTCAGTTACTAGCTGAGCTCATTGGAATTGATCCTTTTAAGCACGACTTACCTGAGCTTCCAGAACTTGATAACTTATTTGCTCCCGAGGGAGTGATTGCAGATGCTCAAGAAAAAGCTGCACAATTATTTGGAGCAGATGCCACGTGGTTTCTTGTAGGAGGATCCACCTGTGGTATTCAGGCAGCAGTAATGGCTACATGCTCCCCAGGGGAGATCCTTATTCTTCCTAGAAACAGTCACATATCTGTAATCTCCGCCATGGTTTTGTCTGGGGCTTTACCAAAATATCTTCTACCAGAGTATGATCCTGTCTGGGATCTCACATATGGTATCCATGCATTCCAAGTTAAGGACGCGCTTGATGAAATGAGAGATGAAGGTAAGAGAGTAGCAGCAGTTTTAATCACGTCACCAACATACTTTGGGGTTTGTAGTGACTTGAGAGGAATTGCAGATGTCTGCCATAATTATGGTGTGCCTCTTATTGTTGATGAAGCTCATGGAGCCCATTTTAAATTTCATTCCGATTTTCCAAAAACTGCTCTGGAGCAAGGGGCAGATATAGTGGTTCAATCTACACACAAAGTACTCTGTTCCCTCACACAATCTGCAATGATACACATTCAGGGAGAAATGGTAAACAGGGAAAGATTATGTCGATGCCTCCAAACCCTCCAAAGTTCTAGCCCCAGCTATTTGCTTCTTGCTTCTTTGGATGCTGCACGGGCTTATATTTGTAAATGTACTGGCTTTCCTTACAGCTCAGACTCGCATTTTAGTAGAGCCATAGACCTGGCAAATGAAGCACGACATGCCATTGAGCAAATCCATGGTCTTTCTGTGCTACATTCAGTCAACCCTCGAGGTACGATGGTACTTGATCCCTTGCGGGTCACAGTAAGTCTCTGGGACATAGGATTATCAGGTTATGAGGCAGATGATATCTTGAGGATTGAGCATGGTGTGATAGCAGAACTACCCTCTTTGCGCACTTTAATGTTTGCATTCAATCTAGGAACAGATTCAAAAAATGTTCACAGACTTGTTGGTGCTCTGAAAACTCTTTCTATAATACCTGTGAGAAAAAGTATATCTGAACATACTTTTCTGTCTAAATTACATAAGGATGGACCATTTGCTCTCATTGAAACCAAGCTAAGCCCAAGGGAGGCATTCTTTGCAAGAACAGAAAGGGTAGAGATTGATCACGCCCTTGGGCAGATATGTGGAGAGCTTATTTGTCCTTATCCACCAGGTATTCCTATTCTTGTTCCAGGTGAGGTCATCTCTGATAAAACTTTAATGTACCTTGAAGAAATTATTCATGCTGGTGCCATTGTCAGTGGAGCGTCTGATCCATCTCTGTCATCTATTATTGTCTGTAAAGCATAGTATTCCTTTTAAACATTACTTTGTTCACTTGTCTAGGGATTTTATTCTTGCTTTATTACCTTCTCTTGCCCGCTGCTCATCTGGGACTCTTTTTGCTTGATTCCTTGAGAGTGACTTGGAATGCTGTAGGAGGAATAGATGCTTACTATATAATTATTAGAGGTAGATTTCAAAAGGTGACTTAGCAGTTCGTTTTGGTATTAAAGACTGCTTCACACACGTAGAAGAATTTGTAGAGCTGAAAGTGCCTAAAGCGCAGATACAACCTTCCTGAATATTATTGTAAACACCGTAAGGCATGTGTTAAAGGGATGAGTTCGGGTATGACTCTTGGTCAAGTTTTTGTGGAATAGTTGCTCTCTATACTTCGGCATGTATACCGAAAGGAAGTAGGCTTACTCACGCTGCCTCTAAGGAGCTTGTTTTTGTGTCAATCTTCAAGCTTCATTACAGTATAATATCTTAAGACATGCAAATAAACCTGAACTCTTAAATTTTAACCTAATTCAAAACCAAGACCTATATTTAGTCTAAAGCTTAGACTGGGGATACTGTACAGTACAACTTCAAATATATGCATTCATTTCAATTATACACCTATGTGGGTTCACTTGCTGCTTTTTCACAGGTGCTTCCTGCATGATCCTCCATAAAATTGCATGACAAATACCATTATTATATTATTATATGTTAACAATATTGTTGTTAGCTGTTGAATAACTGACGATAACTTTTTCAAAGAAACTTAAGTTACAAGATTTTAAAAAATGCCTTTCGTTGGGAGTGATATTTTGTTTGGCAGATAAAATGTCCTCAAGGCCAGTCTGAACATTTTCCATCCTAAAATTTTCCCTCTATGTACTATTCAAGAACAGGCCTGTCAATAAATTGAGGACTTGGGGCAGTTGTTTGCTACAGCATGGCGCGGCTAGCTGTGCAGCATTACCAATGCAGACAAAAATGCATCGTGAACATGCTGATGTCATGCATATAGCACCTTGTACATCTTACATTCCCAAACATTAATTTTCTGATTTAATATACATATTGTCCGCACAAATGGCTAGATAATTTGATAGTTGCTGGTTTTTGGCCCTGATTTTCTGCTATTGTCAATTGAAAATGGTGTTTGCTGGAAGGGCTCAGATAACCAGGCACTGGAAATTGTGTATTCATTTGAGAGTGCATGAAGTGCATGCACACAATCCATCAAATTTTCTATTAAGAGGCAATTAGATCTCTGTTTTCTGGTGTAAATTAGGCAATGACAAAATACAAATGGGCAAAGCTATGGCAACTGTGGAAATACAAGCAAATTTCAGAGTGAATATTGTGTTAGGAAACTAGCATTGCAGAAAAAAATGAAGGCGATGTTACGAAGGAAGTGAAAACTGCAGAAATTTGATCCAAGGCTTCTACCCGACTTGGAATTCAATTGATCCACATCGTCCAAATCCTAAACACTGGGCATGCGATAAAATCTTAGCTACCCAACCAAAATAGAAGTAGCTTGGCTTAAGATGGATCAGGTCCTCTCTTCTGCAAGTCAGGCAATGCCTTCCCCTTTGCAGCATCTCTTAACTTCATAGAGAAAGCTTGATCTATCGATAAGTGAGAAATTTTGGTTGTACAGTTCTCTTGCAAGGGTAGTTTTACTGCAGCAGCCAATGCCTTCCTTGGGCAGATCTAATGGTATATTTTTGCAAGTCCTATTCCACATCATGCAGTCCAACTGGATATATGGCTACATGTATTAGCACCTTCACCTTCTTTATCCACTGTACACAATTTGCAACTTAATTATAATCTGATGGCCTCTGGCCATTTATAACAAATATCCGTTTTTTGGTGTGAAGATATTTGTTTACCTATTCTTTGTTAACATTTACCTTGGTTATTCTTTCAAGTGTTGTGGAACCTAGGTCAGCGAAAATGTAAAAGAGGAGTACTGTGTACATCTTCTTTGATCTCTGTGGGGATATGGTTTGTTTTGAGTTGATGGGTGTATATGAAATTGTTTAAACCTTTTTCTATATGATTTCTGTCACAATATAAGTATATTTTGATTGTAAATCTGGCTATTGATGAGGTGACTTAGCAAAGACGAGTCAGATAAGAGTATGTCTATAACTTAGGATCCATATTTTATTAACAATAGTGAATATAAACTCTACAAATTTTCAAGTTTATGAAAGAAAATTAACTCAAAAAACTAAAAAGTAGATGCCTTGTAATAGTGAAGTAGGTCTAAAGTGAGTGTGAAATTGTAAAGAGATACAATTTACTACACTACATTTAGGGCCCCTTACTTTCATCAAGACATCAAAGAGACAAGACACCACAAAGCTTGGCAAGGTTGTAGCTCCCAAGACTTACGATCTTACCAATCTACAATATCAAGATAAAAGATAGGTATAAGGTGAGCAATATGATCAACATTGGTAACACACATGGAGTATGCAAAAACAAAAAAATATGGCATCTAAGGCTAGTAAGATCCTTGGGAACTTACAAGGAGCCATATCAAAACACACGAAATGACCTGTACAACTAGCAAGCATCCTTGGATACATACTAGGGGTCATGTTACAAAGGAGTCACAAGGACTAGTTAGTTGTGTTATGCTAGGTGAGATTCACACCAACATAGATTACATGGCCAAGAAAAACTCCTCTATTTATTGGGTAATCTTGGATAGGATATTGCAAAAATGGGTGTTGCAATGACACCAAGCTAATAATGGTGTGTGAGCAAAGTGTACAAACTTGTCTCATGGTGTGTGTACAAAGTGAAATGTAGAGTAGAGTGCATGTCGTCACCTTAAACTAATTGCAAACACCAACCAAGAGCAATTGCTTTAAGGTAGTATACATCTAAAGACAAGGATGTCGCAATAGTGAAATGCTCCCAAACATAGGAAAATCAATGTTGAAACCCACATAAAAAGCATTATGTGCATCATGTAAACTATGTATATCAATATGATTGTTTTGAAGACCCCATCCCTCAAATGTAATGGAGCTACAAGTACAAAGGAGGAACAACACATAAGATGAACAAATGGTCTTTTTGGGTCAACATGGAAGAGACCAAAAAGCCTCAATGCTTTGCATCATCCCTATAGACAACACAAGAACACATTTTATGACAAAAAACACTTTTACAAAACATATGCTTGACATATAGAAGAATCAAGATACAAGTAGAGAATTGTCACAATAGGATTATTCTCTTTGTATCCTTGTGCCAATAGAGCCTAAATGGTCACCCAAAGAGAGCCTAACAAGCAAAAGACACAAAGCAAGACATCATGGGGAATCTGCAAGCAAACACAAAAATAAAGGGGTACCGCATGAACAAGCTAGTCTAGCAAATCACCTGTCTCTAAATCTTGATCATCATTATAAAGAGATGGTAGACAAGATGATAAAGTAGCTATAAATAGTAATGTACAAGGAACTATGTCTAGTTCCAAACATGAGCCATGCTCTAATTATGGATCACTATGTTTGCCACTAGTAGCTAGAGTTAGTGCATTAGAAAACATCAAGTACAACTCATTATCATTTTCAATGGTTTCGACCATGTTATCCTAATCATCATCCAAATTGTTTACTAAAGGTGATTTTAATAGGAGAATACATTGGGATTGACAACTTCAACTTTCGACAATGTTGGGTAAGGATCCTCTCTAGAGATGGGTGACGGTGGGGATGGGTGAAGAGGTGAGACTAAATGAACATCTAACTGCTTAGGAGAAGACTCACTTCTCACAACAAGCTCACGAGCCCCAGCATGATGTCTTTTGTCGACATTCTCTTGTATTACAATTCCGTTGGTTACGATTTGAAGCTTCTGTAGGAGGATAAGTATCACTAAACATCAATTCCTTGTCTTCCTTTTCACTAGGAATTAGAGTAATAGAAAGAACCTCTAAAGATTGAGAGATAAGAGGAGTTCTAGATGTTAGTGAGCATTTGCCTCATCCTTTAGGATGCCAGAGGTGGAACCAAAACATACATACTAGGCACTTCGAGAAGATGGAGGATTCTCGGTCTAGGATGTGGTTTACTCCTTACCTGTGGGGTAGGAAGAGTTACTTTTGTATCCATATATGTCGAATGTTGCCTAAGGGTAGTAGTAAGAGCGGGTCTTAAGGGATTACATAAGGATAACTCAAATATTGTCTAGGCTTTAAAATTTTGGTAGGATAGTGACAGGTTATCTTAATGAGGTTTAATGAGTTGAGGTTGTTGAGGCCAACAATTGTCAAATGCAAATATTTCATGTTTAGACAAGAGATGGAAACCACAATGATATATAGTTTGCACTTGTCCTTCAAATGAGAACTTCAAACACTTACAGGCTATAGAAGGGACTACCTTCAGGGATGCAAGCCAATGATGACCTAGCTTCACATGAAATTGGTCCGAGGTAGGGATAATGGTAAAAGGAACATCTAAGCTTTTAGATCCAACTTAATTTGAAGGGTGATTGAAACAAGGACAAATAAAACCATCATGTACTTTAATCAAGACTTCAAATTTATTATAAGTGTCTTGATATAATTCATGTGCAAAGATATTATTCCTTAACCATATTAACCATACATATTGAATCAATAATCACCTGTGTGGGTTTGTCATTAATTAAGATATCACTTGAGGTAAAGGTGATATTAAGTTTAAGTTTAGGATTAGGCTTCTCTTTGCTTTGGGGCAAGGTTCTATCACATTCACTAGATGCTCAACTCAATTGGATTAGACATTGGTTTTTACATAGCCATCATCATCAAACTCAATACATAACCATCATCATTAAAATCAACAACATTTATGGAATGGGAAGACAAAAGGTTGGTAAAGATTTGCAAGTTTCAATCTGGTGGTGCTATGGATTTGTTCCCTTAATCATTCACACTATCCACTTGCATGATATTAGAGTCAACGAGGTCTTGAATTTCATTTCTATGACACATACATCTCTCAATATCATATCAAGGAGAATGATGATATTGACAAAAGGCCTTCGGGTTAAATGAAGGAGACAAAGGCTTTGGGGTATCTACATAACGGATGGGGAAAACTTAATTGAATCGTTGTTCAAAATTGGAGCATGATGATAAGCAAGGACTTAAAAATCTATGTAAAGTTGCAAATCTTTGGTTAGAAGAAAAGTGAACTATAATAAGTGTTGTAGTTGCAAATTGTGCTTCAACAATATTAGAGGAATGAGTGTTTATCTTAGTAAAGTTCTTGTTTTGTTTCTTAACGCCTTGGTAAGTTTGAGGAGCCTCTTTGGATTCTTTAGTTGGAGGCATAGATGAACTTTCATATTGATTTATTGTGCACAAGTGTGTGAAGGATGAATATTTCATAAACAAGATCTTATCTCTAATATGCATTTGTAAAGTACTAATGAAAACTCTATAAACATCAACATCAAGAAGGGATTAAGAAATTTGTGAATACAAAGTTTGAAATCTACCAATAAAATCAACCACTTTCTCTTTCACACCTTGTTTATAGTGTACTAAATCAGTTAATGTAACATGTGGATCAATATTATTTGTAAAACTGTTGGAAAAAATGATTTACCAATTGTTCAAAATTGTTGATTGAGTTATTAGGCAAAGAGAAAAACCAATTCAAGGTTGTTGCTTCCAAGGATCTAGGGAAAAGTTTTGCAAGAAGGGCATCCTAAAATTTAAATCATTACATGTAGTAAATGTCGACACATGAGAATTAGCATTACCTTTTCCACTATATTTTTGAAAACACTGTATCTCTGTGTTCTTGGAAGCAAGTCTTAAGAACTGCATTTGAAAGTGACAACTTGTGCAATATCATGTGAGAGTTGTTTGGGATTGAGTTTGGCTTAATTTGGCCAAATGTTGTTGTAATTATGATACAAATTCCAACAATTATTTTAGGGAAACATTAGTAGGTGAGTTAGGTTCTAAAAAGATTGACTATGATGGTTGGTTTAAAGGGATATTTTGTAGGTATGTGGAACATTATGGTAAGTGAGAGGGTGAAGATGGTTGATGAGCGTTTTGAGAAACAAAAGGAAGATTGGTGGAGGGTGGCAAATAACTATATTGGTCGATAGGATTAGACCCATTACTAGCATGAAGGCATTACCATTTCGTGTAGTGGTAGACATAATAGAGGATGTATATGTAGGAATAGTGGACATTGTTGTAGGTATGTGCATGGGTATCTTAGCTCAGTTTTTAGGAGCAATGTATCCACTCACTTCTATGCAAATAGCTATGGCCATAGTGTTTTCATCAACTATGTGAGCTATGTTGTATATAACATCCACACCACGATAATTTTATTGTATCACCTTCCTTACATTCTCAATCAAGGGGATTGCCTCTTCAACCAAGTCTTCTCTACTTACAAATTGTTGTAGGCCTTCTAATTGCTTGTCAAGTTTTGTCAATTGTTCATTGGTTACTTGCATCAAAGGGTTATCTTCATCATGAAGAGCACGAGTGAAATGATTTTCAAGTATGTTAGGTAAGATGTGGTGGATTGCGGGAATATTGCTCTTCTAAGTTTCCAAGTTAGCACTCAACTTAGGCTCAACACCATTACTAGTTAAAGCACATGGAACCATGAGTTGGTAACTTCTTACAAGAATCTCAGATGTAGAACAATAGGTTATAAAACTCTTAAACAAGTATAAGTTCCAACAAACATTCTAAAAGCACATGGAACCATGAGTTGGTAACTTCTTACAAGAATCTCAGATGTAGAACAATAGGTTATGAAACTTTTAAACAAGAATAAGTTCCAAAAACATTCTTGTTTGTAAAAAGTAATAAAGGAACACCAACGAAAAAAATAGGTAAATTGCTTTATGCTTTTATTGCCTTGATTTATCTTACAAAATTGATTGCAAATGTAAATTGAAATAACATTGTTTCAATCAATATATTAACATTTTCTCCAATTCATTGAATTAGAAAATGCCCTACTTTCTCATTGCACGTTTTGAGATGGTACTTCCTTTGTGTGTTGGGGTTGTTCCCATTCCTCTTGCCCCTTCAATGAATCTCTCTACAAATGTATCAACTCTATCTACAGGTCGTGAACTGTGTCTAGAGTTGTGGCAGAATTTCCTAACGTGATTGCTCCCTATTCCGACCTTGTGCTTGTGGATGTTGTCGATTGTGTGCTAGGGAAAAATGTGGATGTTACGGATCTTGGCCCTAATGCTTGTACAAGCTCTCTTTTAGGATCTACTACTAAGGCATGGAGTTATGCCCTTGCTACAGGGTTTGAAATTGCTCACCACTAACATGTGTTTTGACCAATTTCTTGTGCAAAACCCTCTGTAGTCATTGTATGCGAAAAGGACATTGGATGTAATGAAGATTTCTACTAGAGGTGTGTTTAGTGTGTCGGTTTCCTGCCCTCTGGCCTACTCTTTCTGACTTGCACAAATGGGTCTAGACGTCTTGAAAACCTTTGGTGTCTAGTAGACCAAACTATTTCCTTGTGATAAGGGTTTTTTCATAGCTGAGTTTGCTTTGTGTAATGACCAAAATTTAGTGCTGGGACAACCTTGGGCCTTGGGAGAGCATGATTTTTTTGTCAAACCCTAGAGTCCATCTTTCAATCCCTTCACCCAACCCGTCTTTGTGTTTCATTTGGATTAAACTACCTAATCTTCCCCTTTAGTTTTGAGAGGATACATGTCAGGAGACACCATTGACAACTCTATTGGTAATTTTTTGAAGCTAGATGATTCGACTTCCCACTTGGGTTACTCCACCTTTTCTTACATTCTTTTGGACATTGATATCTCCAAACCATTTCATGGGGATGTGGTTCTGATTATTGAGGACAGACCTTGGACACAATCACTCGATTATTAGTGCCTCCCCTTTCATTATCATCGTGGCTTCGCTAACAGTCACTTGGCTTCAAATTTCTCTCTATTGAGTCAAAAAGGTATTGCAAAATGGTGGAAGGATGCTAAGGAAGAACACTTAATTGTTGAGGTTTCCTTTGAGTTGGATTCTGATTAGGATTCTATTGAGCATCGTGATCTGGGTGTGACCATGTCATGCGTTGATGTTCCTTTTGTTCCCAGACTGTCTATGGTAAAGTAGGATGCTTACTTACAACTATCATCTTCTCTGGTTGTTGCTGACATGCCTTGTAATCTTGTTGCCCTTCCTTCAATTTTTTTTATCCTGTATTTGGGGGCTCAGTTCTTGTTTCCCCTAGTTTTGGAGTGATGGATGATAGCATTTCTTGGACAGTAGTTCATAGGAGGAAAGAGAATTTTGTTGTAGGCCGTAACCCTCGACTCTCACTAGTTCCCAACTTTGGTCAAAAGCTCCCCCTCTTTTTTTTTTTCTTCTCAATCTCACTTCTTGTGAGATTCACTATTTGCCTTGATAGTTGTTTTATAATGGGGTTGGGCCCTTCTTGTGCTTGAATGGAGTAATTAAATGATGTAATTGATTAACCTATTTGAAATAGTACTACTATGATCAATTGATCACTTAATTAAGCAATATGAGATAACAATATTGTGATTAATTGATGAATGCAAGCACATAAGCAATAAATTTTAGAAATAATTACCCCTGAATCTGAAATTTTTATGCAAAAAATAGATCTAAAAGTAGGAATCAAAATTTATGCAAGCATAAGACACTTGGGTTCACCAAAATGAGATGTGGTGGAAATGAGACCCCAGCTTAGGAATGCAAATTAAGATCTCAAATCTCCATTGCATATCATTGGAACATAAACATGCTCAACTATAGCCTTGATAAGAGAGTTGAATGCTTGAATTTTGTTCCTTTGTTGCAACAAAATCAAGATAGGGGAATGTGTATAAATGAAGTAGGCTCAATGATATAAAATTGACTGTAATTTTTCAACAATGGAATATGAAATTAGAAATAAACATAATAGCTTAGATCTGGAAAGAAGAGATATAAATTGACTATCGTGAAAAGTGGAAATTTAGAATGCAAATATTGAAGAATGTGGAATGGGTTGATCATGAATCTTTCCACCTTTTTCTTATGCAAATTGACATATGTTCATGCACACCAATACAATCAATTTTGTCATAAACGAGTTTAAGCTCATCTATTTTTTGATCATTTAGATGATAAGTTGTAATACGACTCATTTTTTTCACTTGGAAGAATAATCCTCTTCTTGGTTTGAAGGAATGAGGGGACACCTATTATTTAAGTTAGATGTTTGTTAGATTTATTTAGTTTATAAATTTGAGTTTGTAATGAAGAGGTTGGATCCTCTTTATGTTCAGTAGCAATGATTTTATTTTAATAGAAACAATGGATTGTATTTTCAACATATCAAATTGCTTGTGAAGTTTTGAACACTTGGTTAATTAAACCATCTATGGGAGAGCGCAATACCCAAACAAGGGCCACTTATGGTATGTTACCTTTATGATATTATAGTTTTAGGAACTCACAACCATTGTTGCGTCATTGAATAGTTACTTGAAGCAACTATTATGTAGTTGAAATTACTTAGAGCACTGTTATGTTATCAATTTGGTTAATTAATTTTATATGCACAATTAATAGAATAACTTTAAGTCTTGCCTAGTTTCATACAATACCAATATAATCCAAGAAGTTACACTTCGCTAGTTGATAATTGTTTGTTTCAATTTTCCCCATGATCAAATTTTTTGCGTTACACTCCATTTCAAAGTCTAGGCCATCTTTCGTTTTCTTGATATCGAGAGAGGTTCATTTATTATCTTAAAAACTTTCTTACTTAGTTGTTTTTGTGAATTCATTTGGTTTTGGTCTTGGTTAGAAATTCTTGTCAGACTCCGACAAGCCTTTTCATACTTGTTTAAAACCCTACATTATTCCTTTGAAACACTTACAAATGTTGCCAATCTTGGTCTCTTGTTTTAAAATTTACGCCTGACTTTGATGCCCCTTCTCATACTTAGCTTTAAAGTTTTTCACCACCAACTTTGGTCTTTGAGTCTTCAAGTGTGTAAGTTCTAAATCCTCTATCAGAGTTCAACACTCAAAAACTCACTCCTCTGCCTCAGGCAAGTCCAACTTTATTCAAACTTAAGTCTTTTTTAGCCTCCTTACTATTTTGCTAAACTGAGTGTCAGACTAAACGTGGTTACCAAACCAAGTCAGAGCCTAAACACCCTTTGCCAAACATACTCATTAAAGGGATCAAATAATAATCGAAGTGCAAGTTGGATAATCAAGCCGCGAAGAGGTTATCAAACCTCATGTTTCGATGCTTCATCTCAAACTAAGGTGAAGGACAAACTTAAGAATAATAAGAAGAGGAGATATCATGGCTGAAAGTTAAAACTGAGGTAGAGCTTGGTTTTAAAACTATTGTCAAACATCAACAAGTAATCCTAACCTATGAAGAGCTGAGTTGTTGACACAATGCTTGGGTACTGCACATTAATTGTAGAGAGCCAAAGCGAGTGGGAAATTAATGCAATTAAGGGATTATTTATCCCCAAATTATTAATAATCAAGAACGTTGCTTAGAAGATTAATCCAAGTAGTGAAGAAGAGCTCGAAGCAAGATAGGTGTAGAACTAACTGAATCATTAGCCACCACCATTGTTGTGTAGATAAATAAGTAAGTATTTTGAAAACTTTTGAAAATTTGGTTTTTTGAAGGGTTAGGATTTTCATCTCTGAAAGTTTGTCAAAGGGAAATTTCGTCAAACTTTTAACATGATTTTTTGAAATGAAATTCAAATAACTAGGTTATGATTACTTAAACATGTTAGAAATGCACTGTTGGAGGTTGAAGTAACTCAACTGGGATACATCAATTTGAATGACTTTTGGGGTAGAGTAAAAATCCCTAAGAAACATCCAATCTTGCAGAGATTGGTAGAGAGCGTAGAAATTCAGTGCACATAATTAATCATTGAATTGATAAATAGATATGACCCAAACACTTGAAAAATCAAAACAATTCACATCGAGCTACAATTCACAATCCCTTTCGCCTACCTAATTCATAGGTCTACTCACAGTTTGATTTTTCCGTTTCATAATGTGAATTCAATTTGAAGAAGGGATACTATAGAATTGTTATAGCCAAGGAGTGATTTGTCGTGCCAAGGAAGGGGAATCTACAAGTCTTATTTGAAAGCTGATATGGGGTATATCATTGCTTTATTACATATGCTTCAAGAAGATGTTGATGCCTTTAACTTGGATGAGTGTATGTTCTTTTTTGTGCAAATCACGTGTTGGAGAACAATATTTGGACTAGGTGAGGTTTAATTAGTGACAAGCTACACAAGGTGATCACTCACTTTTCTTTCACTAAGTCTTCTTATAGGTCATCTTATCTGGTGTGTATTGTAGCTCGCACAAAATATTGGCCCGATCTTAATTATGCTGAGGCGTTTGATGATGATATCTAGATATACAATTTCTACCTTGATCTTCAATTGTAGAAGAGCTATGCTAATTTTAGGGAAATGCAGGGTGACCTAGGGTAGAGAATCTCTCTCGAGGCAGTCAAGATGGCAACCCTTTATGTGAGCTATTTCATACAATTTCTCCAATTTCCTTACATTAGGGTAGGTGGTTACAATAGCTTCTCGGAAAAGCTACCCAAGTACATGGAGGACAAATTTGTCGTAATTGAAGTTTATAGGTAGATTTGTGAAGTTCACAAGCAGTGCTGAGGTAAAGAAAAGCTCATATTCAGTCCCCAATTGGATTGGGATATTACAAATGCAAAAGTCAATCTGATGCATTAAATATTGGTAAAGACATGACCAAGTATAATTCTTCTACATATGACGTGCTAAGATTGCACTTAGACAACAAAAGCTTTATTCAGGACAATCTATAGTTAGGCCCTTCATATCGTCATGTTCCATATTTAGATGATTTCTAGGTGGATTGTACTGATGATTATGAAGGCATGACTGAATGCGATTAAGCCTAAAACAAATTTAAATAATATTGTCTAGGATGGGAGGTATAGGGGGTACAAGATGATGAAGTTGATTTGGTCAATCCACATATTCCACCACCATACAAATGTAGCCATTGGCTCCCACCAGTTGGAGTCTTCCTGAGATTGATGATTTGCTAGTGAGAACTGCCACAGTTTTGAAAAGAAAACAAATCTAGATATCTAAGAAGAAAGATAGAGTCTCGAAGGTGGCTCCTCAAAATCCAATGAAGGATGGGGAACAAAGCAACCCTAGTTCTACAAGTACTACTATTGCCACCCCTATTGCTCCACCAAAACCAACAACCCTACGTAGAAATGGGAGAGGCAAAGAACTACCAAAGAAGGATAAGTTGCCCAAGAATACTTGTGGAGAAGGCTTGAAACTTTATACTGGAGCAAGAGAGAATGATAAAGGAGACAATAGAGCTAAAAGAAATAAAGGAGATAAGGAAAGTAGTGAATGAACTAAAGTAGCTGGGAACAATGACAAACTCGAACCCCACAAGAAATGTTGGGAAGACCTCTTTAGTAAAGAGAGACTTGTTCTTTACACCTAATTCCTTAGGAATTGCAATGCAAACACTTTCTTCACTATCTTTGTTAGAAGCATCACTATCAAAGAAAAGACAATTAGAGCGTCTAAGATGCCACCAAGTGATGCAGTTCAACAATTGCTACAATCCCCTTGGATCCCAAAACGAAAAAGCTCAAAACTACCTCCAAGATTGTGGAGGAAGATAAATCATATCATTTATTCCTAGAATTTTCCCATCTGGCTGTGTAGCAAGATCTAGGATATGCTACAATTGTAGATTTGAATATGACTTGCATATACATGGCCCCCAATAGTAGAGATGTTGACCTATACTATTTCGACGTCATATCCACAAAATTAATGGAAAGGAGAGAAAGGGATAAATACGATCTGGAAGAATTGAGAATGATGGTAAACCTACTAAGTAATTGTTTGAGGTCACTTTTAGGCCCATATTCACAATCGACTAGCTCCTCAGATTTCATTCTAGACCCCAGGTCTGATGCTAACAAGGAATACGTGGAAAATACATACAAATTGATGGTCATTTTGGTTTGGTGACTCAAGAAATAAATTAAAAAGATCAAAATTAATGGATGCCCCTTATTCTAGTGAGAAATGGTATTAACTTAGAGATTGAGACTACAAAGAAGAAGATATTGCACACATGGAAACAATGAAAGAACTTCGAGAGATTGTAGCTCTGGGCCCAAATATTGTTGTTGCTAATAAGATAATTCCCAATGCTCAGGATATTCAATGCGTTGTTTGGATAGAGAGCCTCAAATGGAAATGATATTTATTGTACTAGAATATCTGAGTAGAGTATGTTTTTGAAAGATGTCAATGAGGAAATAGGGGATATCACATAAGAGTTCACTGATGTTGGCTGTCAGGCTAAGAGAGGAGACAACTCCGGAGAAGCTACAATGAAGGAACTTAAAGCAAAATTTTAGAGCAACATTGACGTCTTGTTTGATTCAAAAACCTATGATGAAAAAAAGTAAAATAAATTGGCAAGAATCTAGTCCTCCCTAAATTGGTGTGCCAATCATGCAAGGATCTTCACCACTAAAAGTGAAGCCATCAAATCAACTAGAGCTTTATGGGGATCAAGGATGAGGAATGTCTTCATTCTATGAGAGCAGTAGATCTTGACCATTTTGAAGGCACTTCAAGATTATGAAGTCAAACAAGCACAACAACAACCAGTTAGCAAGGAGATGCCAACGAAGTCAGACAAAGGAACCATCTTAGCCTTTGTGCTATTTTCTTTCATTTATATTATATTAAGACTTTCTATTTGATTTTTTTTAAAAAGAATTTTAAAAGCTATCGTAAATGATTTGTTGAGGTTTTGGATCATTTGCAAATGTAATAGCATTGCTTGTATATATTCTGTGTGTTTCAAATGCAATAATCTCTCTTTCATTTATATTGGGAAAGAGGCTAGGAGAGACATGTCCCTTCATGGGACATGTCTATTCATTATAATTTTATAATGTTTCATTAATCAATCATATATTAGAATAATATAA
>MU228135.1:1412632-1457575 GCA_018584345.1 Thuja plicata | reverse complement strand
ATGTAAATTAGTGATTAGATCACTTAGGAGATTAAATCTGATTCGAAGGAATTATGCCAAGCAGTAACAGGGTCGTTTGGACATAATTGGGGGTATGATCACACTTAGGGAAAATAGGGTCTATAGTTGGAATAGACCAAATCCAGGTGGTTACATTTGCCCCTCTTTAAATTGATGTGCGAGCGGTGCATTGTTTCAAAGAAAGTTTTTGATGTTGACTTTAGAAAGATTGAGAATTTCATTCTTGGTTGTTGAACAAAATGTTGATGAGATCAGTCTCGCCCTTGATGGAACCAAACTAATAGAATTGACCTTGAAATTGGTTGTTGTCCAAAGATCAATAAAATATTTTTAAAGATACCAATTCTGAACTTGGTTGTCGTCCAAAGATTGATAATACTGATTATGAACTTGGTTGTCGTCCAAAAGTCAGTGAGAAGCTACCAGGAGCTTAATAAGAATCTTTTAAAATGAGGAAACACAAGATATCCAGCTTATGAGAACCAAAGCTTTCTATCCAACAATTTTGACTTAGTCAAGGAAACTATCATGCCCCTAGTTTGTTTGATAACGAAGTCATTTTTGATGCTGTTTCGAGCAAAAAATTGATTGATAATAGTGTGATCATGCTCCCTCGAGAACAAAATTGAAGGAAATAAATTGAAATCCCTCTGTTGAAATGATGCATCACTTGCATGGAACAGGTAGAATAAGCAAGAATGGATTAGAAGTGAAGAAAGCGAGGGTGTGTTTAAGAGTAAACACACGAGTACCAAGTTAATCACATTGAAAATATGAGTTTGATTTTGTTCCCGATAGATCAAAGATTTCGGGAAGCATGGGTATTAGTAATAAACTTGGATTTCAGATGAAGTAACAATAGAAAGGAGTTTGAGCTCAAATCCTTATGTTGTTCTTTCAAAAATGCACCATACAATCTCTAAATGCAGCTACATGTAGACTCTTTAGGACTTTGTGACTGATATGCAAATATTGTAGCATTTTATCATCATTGGGCACTTTTGGATACCACTTGATAGTACAACAATCACTAATACCCACTGATATTATGAAAGTATGAATACTATGTTTTATTGAAATGTCAAAAATAGACTTAGGCATCAAGGCATAGAAGCCATGACAACAAAATAGTCACCTTCCTTTTAATATACCAGATTCTGATTAAGGCAAGATATTGAACCCACAATGACCTTGAAAATGCATATCCTTGGGTACATTATGATTCGTATACCTTAGTAAGAATGTGGATCCGAAAATAGACAAGGAAAATGTTTCAACCTCACTATAGTTTACACATAATGAAGATCGAGATATATGTGACTATCCACCCATAGTGGTAGCTCTTACCATAAACATCCAAGTTAGGTGAAATTTATAGGATCATTTGGAACAATCACCATATACAAAAAATAAGAAAACATTATGCCCCCTATCCTTGCGACTCTTTGTCTTTGTGCAGACGTCATTGAGTAACTAAGAAGACATAACAAATCATCAATTATGAATCAAGCTAATAAAATTTATAATTACCTAGATGCCCCTAGTTGAGAACATCATCAAGACATAAAAGAATCATAATCAAACCATTATCAAACTGTGTTTAAGTAGTACTTGTTCATTCATCTGTCAAACACAGTAAAGATTAATCAATTAGAAAATTGGAATATAAGCAATATGGTGTTCCATGTCTGTGCATTGATAGGATAATCCGTTCATGTTTGTGATCCAATATAGCCTTGTAGGAACTCCGTTAATGTAAACATCATGTCTGGATATGTGATGTTTGAAAAGACACCCTTGTTTTGAAAAGTGACATCGTTTTACATGTATCAAGAAACATTGTGTTCGTGAGGCAAACCATCTTAGAGCAACCTAGCAACCGCAACCTATCATGCCAACAAAGATGCCCCCAGTGCAGAATGACTTATTCCTAAGACGTAAATGTAGACAAATCCCAAGCGAGGATAAGCTAACCATTTAGGAAATGAAGTCAGCGTTTGAGTACATGTAAAATTATGAAGGCCTAGTATCAATAGCGCATTGATAGATGGAGCGCAAAACACAAGTGACGCCTGATTGCTAGGTTTTCACCACTTGGCAAGATCTTTTCTTTCTTTTTTTTTGCTACCAAGATGCCTGTTTTACCAGGTGCTCATCAAGGCACTTTTCTCTTTTTCACTTTTTTTTTTTTGCTATTTTTGCTTTTTTGAATATTTTTGTAGTATCAAGGCGCCTATTTTATTAGGTTTTCACCAAGGATACCCTTTCTGTACGATCTTTTCCAATGTTTTTGGATTTCTTCAGGATCAATTTTCTGAATGTTTTTGGTATTTTGTAAAAACTTTTTGCTGTATAGGCTCTGCTAGCCAAACATCAAGTGTAGAACCACTTCAAATGTAGAGTGTTGATAGGATTTGGAAGAATGTCTCCCTCAGGTGTAGCCAGTTGATAAGCTCCAGTCCCAAAAGTAGCAGTGATGACATAAGGTCCTAGCCAGTTAGGTTCAAATTTTCCTTTCTGCTCTCTATTAGGCTGGTTCTTAGGATTCTCTTTTAAGACAAGATCTCCCACTTCAAATTTGCATGGTTTGACCTTCTTGTTGTACCCCTTGGACATACGTGCTTGGTACACTTTGAGGTGATCGAACACTTGTTGTTTGCGCTCATCTAGTAGGTCCAGAGAATTCACCCTATCTATGCGGTATTGCTCATCAGTAACCAGACCTTGTAAAGATATCCGCAAAGATGGGATCTCAACCTCGATAGGTAGTACTGCTTCAACGCCATAGACTAAAGCAAATGGCGTGGCTCTAGTTGGTGTTCTGATGCTTGTTTTGTAGGCCCATAGTGTCGGATTCAGTTGTAGATGCCAGTCCCTGCCAGACTTACTCACAGTTTTGTGTAGGATCTTGAGAATATTCTTGTTGGATGCCTCAGCCTGTCCATTACCTTGACAATAATAGATTGAGGAGAAATGTTGAGTGATATGGAACTGTTCACAAAGGTCATCAATGTCTTGATTTTTAAATTGGCCCCCATTGTCAGTTACAATTGAAGAGGGTATCCCATATCTACAAATAATGTAGTTCAAAATGAACATAGCCACCTGTTTTTTCCAGTGGCTTTGATTAGCGGCACAGCTTCGACCCACTTTGTGAAATACTCAGTGGCTGTAATGATGAATTTATGTCCATTTGAAGAGTTGGGATATATTTGTCCAACCAAGTCAAAGGCCCATTCCTGAAATGGCTAATGTGTTATGAAAGGTATAAGTTTTCTGGCAGGAGCATGGATAAGATTTCCATGTGTTTGGCATTTAAGACATGCTTTCAAAAACTGAATAGCATCTTTCTCCATGGTAGGCCAGTAATAACCTACTCAGAGTAGTTTCTTTGCTAATGAAAACCGTTCGAGTGTGATCCACATACACCTTCATAGAATTCTTTTAATGCTAGATCGGACTCTTCGAGTTCTAAACACCTAAGAAGTGTACCATCGAGACCGTGTCGATATAGGTTGTTAGTTATGAGGACATAACGCGATGCTGTCCTAATCAAGGATCTTTTCTCATTTCTTGATAGATTGTTAGGGATTGTTTGGTTAGAAAGGTAGGCAATGATATTGGCATACCGAGATTAGTCGAGGGTATTCAAAGCACATATTACCTATTATTCAGGGGTATCAAAGGGAAGATAGGATAGTTCTTCCACCAACAAGTCATAGCGGAACAGATGTTCTTCCAGTTGTAACATGGATGCCAAGGTAGCCATAGCATCTGCAACTTTGTTCTTTGATCTTGGTATCTGCTGAAAGGTGACGAAGACAAAGTATTTCTTCAGGTCATCAACTAGTTGCTTGTAGGGCATCAACTTCTCATCTTTCGTTTGATACTCCCCATTGACCTGATTGATAATTAGTTGGGAGTCACCATATACATGTAACTCTACAATTTTCCACTCCATAGCTAGCTTAAGACTGTTTACCAATGCTTCATATTCTGAAATATTGTTGGTGCATGGAAACATCAATTTGTAAGATTTAAGAATCTTGTAACCTTGAGGGGTTATGAATAGAACTCCTGCTCCAGAGCCTTGTTGAGTAAATGAACTGTCAAAGTATATCTTCCATGGATATTCAGTTAGATGCATGATTGTTTCATCAGGGAATTCAATCGTCAAAGGTTCATCATCCTAGAGTGGTGAATCAACTAATTGATCTGCAAGGACCTGTCCTTTGATAGCTCTCCGTTCTACATATTCAATGTCAAACTCACTTAGAATCATGACCCATTTTGCCAAACGTCATGTTAGTGCTGTTCTGCTCAAAAGGTACTTTAGAGGATTAATCTTAGCAATGAGCTTCACTGTATGAAAGAGCATGTAGTGCCTCAATTTTTGTGATGCGAAGACGACTGCTAAGCATGCTTTTTCAATAATGCTATAATTGAGCTCACAGGCGAGCAGTGTTCTACTAATGTAGTAGATAGCTCTTTCTTTCTTGGTTTCATCCTCTTGTGCCAGCAATACTCCTAGGGATGTAGCTATAGATAAAATGTATAGGAGCAAGGGCTTTCCATGAATAGGCGCCATAAGAATAGGAGTTGCCAGATATCCCTTCAATTCTCTGAAGTTTGCTTCGCAGTGTTCATCCCATTTGAAGGTAACCCCTTTATGTAGTAATTTAGTAAAGGGTTGCGCCCTATCTGCAAGTTGGGACATGAATCTCCTGATGGACTGAAGTCTCCCTTGTAATGTCCTCATTTGACTGATGTTGCGTGGCGGAGTCATCTCTAGTATAGCTTTAACTTTAGCAGGGTCTACCTCAATTCCCTTCGCTGAAACAATGAAGCGTAGGAGCTTCCTTGATTGGACCCCAAAGGCACATTTCTTTGGGTTGAGCCTGAGTTGGAATTGTTCCATTCGATCCAATATCTTTCTTAGGTCAGCTATGCGAGTACTTCTTTCTTTGGATTTAGCCAATGTGTCGTCTACGTAGTCCTCTATGTTCTTGTGCATCATGTCATGGAATATAGTTGTCATGACTCTTTGATATGTTGCATTGACATTATTTATCCTGAATGGCATGACGTTCCAGCAAAAGGTGCCCCATACGCATGTAAATGCAGTTTTCTCTTGAACTTCAGGGGCAATTTTTATTTGGTTATAGCCCGAGAATCCATCCATTAAAGAATACATCTGGTAACCTGATGTGAGGTCTATAATCATTTTAATGTTAGGTAGAGGGAAGTCATCTTTCGGACATGCTTTGTTTAAGTCTCTGAAGTCAGTACAGATCCTGATAGATTTATTGGATTTAGATACGGGGACCACATTGGAGATCCATCCTGCATAGGCAATGACTCTGATAAATCCAGCTTTTAACAACTTCTCTAGCTCTGCTTTTACCAATAATGCAACATAAGGATGCATCTTCCTAAGTTTTTGTTTCACGGGCTTGATCCCGGGAGCTATAGATAAGTAATGCATGATTAGATTAGGATCTAGCCCTGACATATCAATATAAGACCATGCAAAGTTGATCTTCTTTTCCTTCATGAACTATGTGAACTGTGTCTTCTCTTCTTCTGATAAAGATTGTGCAAGGTCGACTATTTGAGGATCTTCAATGGTGCCCAAATTTACTGGTTGTGTTGGTTCAATCAGTACTGAAGACCTTTCCTGAAAGTGTTCGGGGAGGATATCAAGAGTCTCATCCTTTGGCTCCTCTGAGAGGTTTTCACCATTGGATACGTCTTTTTTGTTTACTATTTTGGGATCTGATACTGCCACAGAGTGGTTTTCACCATTAGTCCTTTTTTTCTTTTTAATTTTCAATTTTTGACTGAGAAACCAGATATCCTCCTATGACATGTTCTCGCTCCTTGCATTGGTGGAAGAGGGTAAGGTTCACAAGCATTGAGATAGCAAGCTAGGGTGTGGTCATTGGGAAAGTCGAGGATAGGAGTAGGATCTGTTTCAGTCCAATCAATTAGGTCTGGAAGTACCAATGTTAGGGAGTTAGACTCTGGGAAGGACAACATCGCGCTAGCATCAAGACCATTAATCGACATGACATGATCTGTTAAGTTAATTTCTTCGATATTTAGATCAATAAGAGTGAGATTGTCATTAAAAGGGTCGCTGTTAGTTATATGCGGACCAAACTCTAACGACTCGTCAGTAGAAATCTCATCATCTCTCCGTAAAAGGAGGCTCCTTGCTTGTAGCCTATGAAATTCTTCTAGACTTATGTATTCACTAGTTTTCTCATCAATGATCGGGGGAAGGAACTCTTCTTCTGCTTCAGGGTTATCAGTGTCATTGGGAGGAGTGTCAGATTGTTTACGAGGAGCTGAGGGTGCCGCAAACATGTGGATTGTATCTATTCCAATATCTTTAGTGGCAACAGATAGCTCTTCCCATTCATAGCCATGAGAGTCAGTGACCTCATCATCGGATCTGTTTAAGTATTCAACAATGGTTATTTGATGTACCCGGTTAGCTATCTGTGGATTAAAGTTGTGTGGTAGATCAAGGATATGTGAAACTGTGACCAATTGCCCTTAGTTAGGATGTAAATCCTGTTGTCGGGGTCTCTCTTGAGTAATTTTTGCTATGGTGTATCCTACCTCTTGAATGGGAGGTTGTGCTAACAATGGGGTGTGAAGATCCTGTGGTACCTCAAAGCTGGGTACATAGCGTTCTCCTTGGTAGTTGGGGTCCTGTGTGCCAACATGTAACAATATCTCATAGGACCACTGCTCTAGTTCGTCTATTTCATCAGTCCCTTTATCTGACTGTGGACTCTCTTTTGAAGCGGGTTTATCAGTTTTAGCATGAAAACCCAGTCTTGTTTTGTCTCTGGTATTCTGGAACTCCATGGGTATAGGTTCAATAAGCCCTCGTCCTGTGTTGTTTAGAGGTCCTTTTCCTTTGTATCCCATTTGTTTGAGGAAATCATATCCCTTGCCATACTGTTCTGGGGATATCTTTACATGTTTGACCTCAGCTTCTATCGGTTCTCCTTTGTAAAGCCAGTCCAAGACTGCCTTTTCTTCTGTGTTATCTGAAGAAGATGTGGATGCCTTTATCATGCCAGTTGCTTTGTGTACCTCTGGCTCCTTGGATGTTGTAGGTGTGAATTTCGATGAAGGTTTTCCATAGGACCTTGGTGACACCGGAAGTTCTGTCAATGAGGGAGTCAGGTCCAGCTTGTACTCTCCCATACCTGTTTCTTGAAGTTTTAAGGTTTTTCCAAAACTCTTCATAACCATGTCCTTAGTGGTTTCAAGAGCCATTGCATCCATAGTCTCTTTGTTATGCGGGATCATGCTACCTGCTTTGATATTGTTACAAGTGTAGTTAGCGTCTGCGGGAATCGTCATTTCCACCCCATTATGTGGGAACTTTATGCACTGGTGGTAAGTAGATGGCACAACTTTCATTTCGTGAATCCATGGTCTCCCTAATAGGATATTGTAGGCCAATGGTAGATCCAGGACTTGACATATGACGTTCCTTTCAATCAGTCCGACTCTGATAGGTAGAAAAATAAGACCTCTGGAGGATCTTTCTTCCTCATCATAAGCTTTGATGGTTATCTTGCTTCTAGAGTCAATTGTCTATTCTGAGAGACCCAGTCTCTTGATTAGATCAAGTGTACAGATATTCAATCCTGCGCCTCCATCTATCAACACGCGTCTAACACGGGATTTATGAATAAGGACTTCAATATGGAGGGGTTGATTATGTGGATGTGTCAATGACTTATCATCCTCTTCAGAAAATGAGAGGTAATGTGGCGCTGAGATGTGATTGACCATCGCTTGGAATTTGTCTATATCAATATCCTTTGGGACATTAGCAGCATGTAGAGTCTGTTCGAGGATTTCCCTATGTACTGTGGATATTTTGAGCAACTCAAAAATAGAAATTTTGGTAGAGGTTCGTTGCAATTGGTCTACCAAGTCATATTTTTCTCCAGGAATAGTAACCACATGTTTTGATGCTGGTTTAGGAATAGTCACAATAGGAACCTTGGATGTCGATGTCGGTTTTGGAGGTCCTTTGATCGTGACCTATGCTTGGCTCCGTGTTACAACATTTGAGTGGAATGAGACACCTTTAATTGTAACCACATTAATGGATTCGATTTTAATGTCCAACATATTGATCGCATTGTCATTTTTGGAATAGGTGTAGTTTACCTCATTACTCTTCCCTTTAGATGTTTCTCCTTGATCGTATTTAGGAAAAGGTTTGTTGAATGTTGTATGATCCTCATTGGTAGTGTGTCCGTCTACTTTGATCTTACCTCCTTCGATGAGGTCTTGGATGACATGTTTAAGCTTGAGGCAATTATTAGTCTTGTGCCCCTTGTTTTTGTGGAAGACACAATAGGAATTATCATCCCACCACCTGGGTTTGACCATTGGTTCCCATGGTTTAGAATCAGGGATTGTGAGAACTTTGTTATCCAATAGTGTTTTTAGAACAGTCTCAAGAGGCTCCCCCAAAGGAGTGAATGTTCTATGAGGTTTGGAAGTCCATGATCGTCCCTTGTCATTATCATTGTTTTTTTTTGGGTATGGGAGTTGTTACCTTGGAATCCTTGCTTGCTTGCATACTGTTGGTTAGATTGAATACTTTAGTTTTAGGACCAATATTAGAGGCGTCTACTACACCATCGTTGACAACATTCTTGTTTTTCTTCCACCATTTAGGCTTGGAGTTGGAGTTGTTTGATTTGTTCTCACCTTGAAGAGTGATCTCTCTCCTTTTGACCATGACTTCCTCAATACGGAGGGCATTTTTAATCATTCTGTCGAATCTTGGGGAGTCTTGCATTTGTAAAGCATAGTTCAATTCAGGCACTAGATTATTAATGAAGATCTCCATCTTTTCTGTTTTAGGAATGGCGCTTGAGTATCTTGCAAAAATCTTCCTCCACCTTTGTAGGAAGTGTGTAAATGATTCACCAGTTCTGTGTTTGGTATTACATAGATCCATCATAGTCACGTCATGTTGTATGTTATAGGAGTAATGCTGGATAAATCGTTGAATTAGCTCCTCAAAAGTTTTGACCTTAGGGTTTAGTTTTGAGAACCACTCCATGGTATTACTTCCTAGACTTCCTGGAAATAGTCGCATGAGGTATGTAAGTTCGTGCATGTATTCTATGCTAAGAGCACAAAATTCCCTCACATGGTCATGTGGGTTGGTTTCTCCTGTGTATTTGTCGTACTTTGGTCTTGTCACATTGCGAGGAAATGGGATCATAGTGATACTCTTGTCAAAAGGAAATGGACAAATGGCGTCCAAAGAGTATTGTGTTTTGGGCTTCTCTTTCTCTTGTTTGAGGTTTGTGAGCTCAGTTTGCATCAAATTGAGTTGTTTGGCGAGAATAGATATAGGATTTGGTACCTCCTTTTCTTTGAGCTTTTCCACATCATAATCCTTAGGTAATTTGACACCTGTAGATGCTAGATGGAGGAAGTACTTTTCTTTATCGTCATCAATTATCCGTTTCAATATCTTGTGGAACCTCTTACTCTGTTTGAGTTTTTAATACTCATCTTCAGGGATCTCCCCTTCACTGTTTGATCCAAATGGGCCATGTTCAAATTTGGGTCCTTCCTCCTCATCCGTATCTTCGGGCTTTTGGTGTTTACCATCGTTATATTCCTCAAAAGCCTCACTCCATCTGCGAGTGTCGCTATCCATTTGTGGAGAGTCTAGATCAAGTAGGGAACTGCGACATGTTTCTCGTAGAAACTATTGATTTAGGAAGTACTTTCGATCCTTTATATGTGTACTTATTGCGTCTTGTGTTAACCATGTGGTTATGTCTCAACTTTCATCAACGTTTCCCAATAGTGTCAGGTAGAGTCTCAAATCGTTCAAGTTAGTGTGTCTAGGTAGAAGTGTTGTTTGTGTTTGGGTGGAAGTAAATGGTTGCAACGTCAGAGGGTTAGAATGCCCTGATAGTGAGCTGGGAACCAAGTTGTTGTAAAAAGCGGGTAGACCACACGTATTGAGACAGATTACAAGAGTCCGATGGGACATGCAAGGTAGATGTCTGAAAAAGTTTTTGATATAGCCACAGTGAGACTAAAAGAAGCAATAAGGACATACTAAAGAGTCAAAAGGGGATCCGAAATAAACTATCTACCTCAAAGAGACAATGATGCAAGTTCCTACTGTTCAAATGTTGTCAGTTTCGTTTTGAAAGTGCGTGAAGTTTGAAGATCGAGTTTTTGAAAATTTTCAATGATTGAAAAACATATGTAGACCAAGGTTTGAATTTTGTTGCTTGTTTGAAGAGTTTATCTTTTTAGTGATTTTTCAAGCATGTCAAACAGATTTGCATTGTTAGGAGGGTGAAACATACACTCATCTTTTTCCTGTTTTCTAGGTGGAGGATGAAAATCTTTGCACGTTGACTCAGGTACACACTCAAATGCTAATCAGAATACAGCCATCACCAAGCACGCAATGGCTCCAGTCATGATGTTGTATTAGCTAACTCCAAACGCAAGTGAGGGCACGATATGGCGAGTGTCTTGGGGCAATTACTTTTTGCCTTGCACAAAGATTATCACCCTTTCGAGGATGAATCAAGAATTCTTCAGTTGAAGTTGTTGTAGATTATTGGGCAATCTGTTCGAAACCGTCCCCCATAGAATTGCACAAGGAAAAATTCAGGCGTGTAGCCCTATGAGTACTTGAATATGTGTAGTCTCGTAAGCAATATTTAAGCGGATCCGCTCTACACATAACCAAGCATGTTCAAGGAATGATGTCGAAATTCCATGAACAAAACCGATTCCGTCTTCCAAGGCTTTAGCCTATGGGGAAACAATTATTTATAGTGAGTTGGAAGGGTTGGCGTAAAACTTGTCCTCATTTGGGTCGTTCCCAGGAGATTTTTTCCTCAACCGGCAGGCCCTCTACTGTTAAATAAATGTACAAAGGATTGACGAGCTTAGGATGTCTAGATTTCTGATTCTTCGAAACAAGAAGAGCATACTTTCCTAATCCATGTCGTTTTCTCCCAAAACACGCTAAGCAATGTTCATTCCTTCAAGCTATGTTGAGCTTGATTTAGATTGTTCCTATTTAAGAAAAATAGGATGCTTGAAGGTAAATTTTGACTTGTTCAATTGACCACAGTTTTAGATGAGTTTGCTTGTTCAATTTCTGTGTCCCAAAAATGAATTATACAGTTGAACTTGTTCTTTAATCCACAAGATTTAGTGATTTGTGTTGTTCATTTACTGATCTCAAAATTAGACGATTAGGTTTGCTTTGTTTAATTACTCAAAATTCTTTTTCAAATCATAAATTGACTTGTGAGTTTTTGATTTTCCTTAAAAAAGGAAAAGAGCATATTCCTCTGGTCAATTTAGTATAAGATTGGAAAATGTCATTTAGTTTCAAAAGCGTAAGAAAAGAATATAAGTCAAGATAATGGATTAGCAACCTGTAAAACCACAAGTTAGTATCTTCTTTTCACTCTCTTAGCTCTGACAGCAATCTGCAAACACAAGTTAGGCTAAAAATAGGATCAAGATCACGAAAATAACCACGTTAGCAAGTTAGAAATCAAATTTGCAAATGTTGGAACATTGTATTTCTGCCCCCTGGACGACAGACGATATTTCAGAAACCCAAAACGATAAACCCCGAAAACGCTAAAAGATTGACCCCAAACGATAAAACATACCCAGGATGATATCCCTTTTACGCGAAACGATATTTCATACAAAAAATGCGAAAATAATTACCAGAAACAATTTTAAGATCAATTTTTACCTTCCAGAAGTGCAATGGCAGACGATATTAAAACTCTCGGAAACGATAAGTTGCTCCCGAAAATGATAAAAGATTCATCGGAGACGATAAGTTGCTCCCGGAAACGATAAAAGAATGACCGAAAATGATAAGTTGCTCCCAAAAATGATAAACTGCCTGCAAATTTTGAAAATGTTAAGGGCAGAGAGCAAAATTTGATGAAATTTCGAGCAATCTTGCCCCACGATGGGCGCTAGAGATGTGTGTGATTTTTGTACTTGTTAAGAGACACAACACTTTAATAAATCATTGCATTAGTGAAAGCAAGGGGTTAGCAAACATAGCAATCACTAAAATCGACCTATTGCTTCCTATCTAGGAGTGTGAAAAATGACATGATAGCCCTCAAATTATGCATATTCCAGTGACAAATACAACCTAAGAATGAAAGATTCAAATAAGTAATCTAAATGATTCAAAAACATGCAATCTAGCTCTAGAAATGGAGATTATAGCAAAATAACTAAGAAACAAGCTAGAAAACACTATGGAAATCCTTAAAACATGAGCAACATGAGATTGCTCCTTCAATTCTCCAAAATATGGGCAGCATAAGGATGCTATTAACTCTTCAAATTTAGGAGCATTATAACAATACAATAAAAGACTTTCAATTTCAGGGTCATTTGAGCTCAAAATCCATCCTATTTATAGGAGAAATGGAGGAAGGGGAGATGAATCTAGAAGGGTTGCCATTAATGAGGGTGTAAGACTCATTAATGAGGTATGGGTGGAAGGAATATGTAAGAGCCACTAATGCTTCATTTATGAAAGCATTAATGAGGTATGGGTGAGGGTTTAAGAAGCATGGGTGAGGGTTTAGAGTCAAGCCTGACAAGGTGGACTTGAGGAAATGAATCTTGAGATTCCTTGACTTTCTCAATTGGATGGAGTTGTTAATCATTCCTTAATGGAATGTGACAACATTAAGGGTAGCTTAGGATTAGGATTAGGGCTTAAGGGATGTGATCAAGAAGATAAAGTGGGAGGAGAGAGAATGAATGGAGGGGGATTAGCTAATTAGGGTTAATTAGCTAATTAAGAAGAATTATCATGTTAGAAGGGGTTGGGATGAGTTTGAACTCATGGTTGGATAATTGAGATTGTTTAGGTTTGAGGGAATATTAATAAAATGAATTGTTGTAATAACATATTCACTTAATAATAGGGATTTTAATTAATCATTTAAGCTTTTGATTGCTTTGTAATAATTAATTAGGACTATAGCCAAATTGAATCAATTTAGGATAGGGGATTGATTTTGCAAGTGATGAGGTATAAATAGGATTCCATTTAATTCCCTTTAAATTAATTACCTTAGCCAGGTATGATTTGAATTGATTGAATTGAATTGATTGGATTGGCTAAAGTGATTAATGTAAATTAGTGATTAGATCACTTAGGAGAATAAATCTGATTTGAAGGAATTATGCCAAGCAGTAACAAGGTCATTTGGACATAACTGGGGGTATGATCCCACTTAGGGCAAATAGGGTCTATAGTTGGAACAGACCAAATCCAGGTGGTTACATGATCTTGTTTGGTCAATAGAGATAATTATAGTATTATTTTCAAGAAGATCAATTTGTTAACCAACAATAATTAAATCAAAAGGAAATTAGTGCTGCAAAACAACTTCATACGCTAAATTTGAGAGGAGGGTTATGAAAACAAATTCAGATCTTTAAAATTAGACATGGTCTCGCAAGAAAAAAATATCAACATGCTTACCTAGCCAATTCGTAGCTTTTGGAAAATTTTGGACCAATCCATGTGTTGAAAGGGGGAGTTTGTCATACAACAACTGTTGATGTTGTCGTTGTTGTAGTGATCAGTATGGTTGTTGTTGTTTCTCTTGCAGAGATAATGGTGTTTCAGAGTTGTCAATTTTGTTGTTGCAAAGTTGTTATTTGTTGTTTTTGTATGGTTGTCATTGACAACAACATACTGCTTTGGAAGATCTGGAAAATGTCTTATGCAGAGGGCCATGTATGGTAGGTAAGTCCTCGCTTGCTCTTCAGAAGTGGGCCCCTAAACTAGACTTTAATGATTTGTTCTTTGCCCAAGCCCCGGTTTGGGTCAGGCTTCTAGGTCTTCCCCTAAAGTTCTAGTTTGAGGATGTTTTTAGTGGCCTAGCTAGGTTGTATGGGAAGCTTTGTTCATAGATCCAATGACTTCTACTAGGACAAGGCTTACATATGCTGGAATTTGCGTTGGGGTTGGACAAGACACAAATATGTCATCCACCATTGAGATTGTCTCAAAAATGGGGAAATGGACTCAGCATGTAGAATTTGAAAGTGTTCCCTTTTCTTGTTTCCACTGCAAAAAAGTAGTCATTGGGCAAAAAAATGCCCTTTGCTCCCCCTAAAGGAGAAGGAAAAGAGACCCACGGTGAAGAAAAAATAATGGATTGTGAAGGAAGCAGATAAGAGTGGGCATAATCATAAGGATAATGGAGAACCCCAAATAGATAATGTTTTTGGGGACAACTAGGAGAGTTCTGACGTGGTCATCCCTGATTCTCTTGATTCTGTTCTTTTGAAGAATCGGGATGAGAATGTGGATGCGACCTTCTGCCAACATGACCTCAAGATTGACGAGGAAAAGAAAGAAGGTGGAGAGGAGAGGTTGTCCTCTCCTATTCAGGAAGATCTGATTGAGGAAGGGGAAATCCAAGAAGACAAGGACACTAATGAAAATGAGGATTCCAACTCAGTTTGTGAAGAGGAGGCAGGCCATCTAAGCATTGAGGATGCCCAACCATGTAACATTTTGGGGGCGTGCTCCCACCTTATAGTCGACTTCTATTAGCTTGGGAGATGTGGTGAAATCCTGATTTCCTGAGGCTGATGCACCTCCTATGATATCAAAGATAAACACAAAATGGGGAGATGAAGAAGCTCTTTAGAATAATGCCAAGAGGGTATAGCGTGGGTTGGGCTCCTCTGAGACAGTGCAAGAGGAGGAGATGCCTTTTACAACTGTCCCCGACAAGAAAATGGGGGGGAAAAGGGGTACTTCTAAACCTAATTCACAACCCAAATCTACCCCACAACAAACTGTCAACACCAGAAATAGAGCTAAAGCTGATGTGGGAGCCCTGTGCTCCTCTCCAGGTATAAAGTCTGCCAACTGGAAAAGGGAGAAGGAAGCTCAAAAGAATATTGTTGATATTACACAGAAGACCATTCATGAGGTATGTACTCCAAGTAAAAAATGAAAATCCTTTCTTGGAATATTAGGGGTCTAAATGGGCCTCGTAAAGAAGATGTTCTTAGGAACCTGGTTAGGGACCACAAACCTGACATTGTTCTGATTCAAGAAACTAAAATGACTAAGGAAAAGGTTGAGAAAATAAAAAATTTCAAGCACTGTGATGTACTTGGTGGGAGTTCTGATGTTGCATCTACAGGGATTGCTATCTTTTGGAGCCTGAAAATTATCAAAGGGGAAATGTTATCTTTAGAGGATAACCTGGCGTCATTTAGATTTAATCATATCAAGGATGGTACATTGTGGGTTTTGTTAAACATATATGCCCCCAATACCAGGCTTGGCATAATTTTTTTTTGGAAAAGATAAGAAGAATGCAAAAGTAGTTTATCAAAGATAGCTGCGTTGTTATGGGAGATTTTAATACCCCTTTGAATGAGAAAAATAAATCTGGTGGGATATCTTCCCAGTTGGATAGTCGCCTGGATTTGATGGATTTCATTAATAATCAAGCCCTTCACAATTTGGAGCTACAAGGCGCTAGTTTCACTTGGTCTACTCGAAGAGTTGGAGATGAGCTTATCCAAGTCCTCCTTGATTGTGCTCTCATATCTAATGACTGGTATAAAGTCTATCACTGCTCTTTTTAGGATTGGTTTTGATCACTCTCCAATCTTTTTTGTGGATGATCCTATCTCTGGAAAGTGTAACTTTCCTTTCAAATTTGAGAAGATGTGGACCTCCCATCCTAATCTTGAATCGTGTAGTAGGGATTGGTGGAGCATTCCGGTGAAGAGTTCTGCTATGTTCAAAGTTGGCAAGAAACTTAGATTTGTTAAAGACCGTTTTAAAAAATGGAACAAAGAGGTTTTTGGGGATATTTTTATGACTAAAGAGACTATCAAACAAGAACTGAAAGAGGTGCATGATAGGATTCAATATGAGGGATATAGTAATGTATCCATTGATACTGAAAACACAATTTTGGTGAAAAAAATACCAGATTCCCGTATCCCGTTCCCTGTGGCTCTTAGATGGTGATAAAAATACCAGATTCTTCCACATGACCACTTTGAAACATAAGACAAATAACATGATTGCTTGTCTTTCTATCAATGGGAGCTTGTTTGAGGAGGAAGAAGATATAAGGAAGGAAGCCACCTGCTTTTTTTCTTCCCGTCTTTTGGCAGATGATAATCTTGATCCCTCGGCTCAAGATCAATTTTTGAAGGGCATCCCAAAGATGGTTGGAGAGCAGCGGGATTAGATTATGGCTGCGATTCCCATCGAGGAAGAGGTTAAATATGAAGTCTTCTCTTTTGAAGGTAGCAAGGCTCCGAGCCCTGACGGTTTCCCTTTTTTCTTCTTCCAACTGTTCTGCGGTATTGTTAGAAAATATGTCTTTAACGGAGTTAAGGAGGTTTTTGGAGATGGAAATCTGTTGAAGGAACTTAATGCTACTTATCTGGTGTTCATACCTAATAGGGTTGGTGCTGATTCTTTGGATAAATTTCGTCCAATCATCTTATGTAACTCTTTGTATAAAATTATTTCCAAATTTCTTACCTTGAGGATCCTTAAAATCCTTCCTTTACCCATATCCCCCCATCAGAATGAATTTGTTCTTGGGAGGCAGATTTTGGATTCTATTATCACTGTTCATGAAAACATCCACTCCCTAGAGGTTTCTAAAAAGAAATGTTTTCTCATGAATTTGGACCTCTCTAAAGCCTAGGATAGGGTTGATTGGAATTTATTGTTCAAAATCTTCAAGGCCTTCGGTTTTAACAACAGAGTTATTCAACTCATTGATCAATTTGTCTCAACCCCCTCTTTGTCGGTTTTGGTTAATGGGTCCCCTTCTCCTTTCTTCAGACCTTCCAGTGGCCTTAGACAAGGGGATCCCATCTCCCCAGTCCTTTTTGTTATTATGGTGGATTTCCTTGGTATATTCATTAATAAGTTGATTCGGGAAGGTAACTAATTGGTATCAACCCGTCTTCTTCCAATATTGTATGTTCTCATCAGCAGTTTGTGAACGACCTCATTTTAATGGGTTCTTCTTCCATAAAGGAGGCTAAAGCTCTGGATAAATCTTTAAATAGCTACAACTGTGCCTCGGGACAAATGATCAGTTGGTCTAAAAGTTCCATGTTGTTTATTAATACCCCTGTGGAAAGACATCATTGATTTGTGGTTATCCTTGGGTGTCAAATCAAGGTGCTTCTAGTTTCCTGCCTCAGCCTTCCTTTAGGATTGAAGCCCCTAGATTCTTTCTGGGACTCTTTGGTGTAATGATTTAATAGGAAGCTCATTGGATGGAAAGGATCTATGCTGAGTCAAGCTAGCAAGGTCCAAGTTTTGAAATCCTCCCTGCAAAGCCTCCTAGTTTATGCTTTGAGCATGTTTAGAATCCTGACCAAGTATGCTGAGGCCATTGAAAGAATTCAAAAAATATTCCTCTGGTCAGGGGTGGAAGATAAGAAAAGAATCTCCTTAATTTCTTGGGAGAAATTTTTTAAACCTAAAAGATAGGGTGGCCTCTGGCTGGTATGTATTAGATCTCTTAACAATGTCTCGCTGGCTAAGAAAATATGGAGAATTCATGAGAGGCCTTTATAATGGAATGCTATATGGAGAAGTAAGTATCTTTATTCTTGCCCTAATAGATGCATTTTATTCCAATCTCAAGACATTTCCTTGGGATTCGGAATTTCGAATCAAGTGTGGAAGGCTAAGAACACTGCTGCCCTTGGCCCTTCCTAGCAAATTGGTAATGAGAGAAAAACAAGGTTTTGGGAGGATAAATGGCTCTGGAATACCCCCTGAGTGATGTGGACTCCTTCATGCCTTTCATTCAGGACTGTAAAAATAGATTTTGCATTTTTGTTGTTGATTAATGGGGCTTTGACCAATGGGTGGAGTTTCAGGGGGTGATCAATGCTCTCCTTCCCCTTCATAAGGATCTCCATTATGTGGTCTTACATTCTGAGGTGGAAGACAATCTAATTTGGTTGGGCTCCCCCTCTGGTCCTTACACTGTGGCCTCTATTGTCCTTTTGCTAGCAAAGACTATGGAACCCTCGCCTTGTTGGTCTAAGGTCTGGTTTCCTGACCTTATCCCTAAGGTGACTATGTTTTTCTAGATTCTTTTGCAAAATAAAATCTTAACTACTGATAATTTGTGTCACAAAGTTTTTCCATTCCCAATTGGTGTTACCTTTTCCCGGTGGAAGATGAATCAATTGATCATTTAGCTATTCATTGTTCGTTCTCTGCCTCTTTTTGGAGCATAATTATGCAGCTCTTCAACTTATGCTATGTTCTCCCTAACTCTGTTCAAGATCTCTTCCGACGATGGTATTGCGTTAGCTCCAATAAGGTTGTGAGATCTATTTGGTCCCTCATCCTGCCTAACTTTCTTTGGGGAATCCGGAAGGAGAGGAATAATCGTATCTTAAGAGATACGACTCTCCCCTCTGATATAGTTTTTGAAAAGATTTACAAAGTTTTATGGGAGAACGCCAATACTGTCAAGGCTATGAAGGGGATTCTTAAGGATTAGAATATCAACCAACTAGGTGATCTCTATGCGGCGAATCTCAAATGGACTTCCAAGAATGATAGAGAAGACTGTATCTAGAAATTCCCTCATTTTGGATGGGTTAAGATTAATTTTGATGGGGTGGCCAAGGGTAACCCAGGGCTGGTTGGGTGTGGGGGCGTTATAAGAGATGATAAGGGCCTATTTTTAGAAGTGGTGACAGTCCCCTTGGGAATATAGACCAACCACCTTGTTGAGGCGATGAGAGCTTACCAGGTTTTGAAGCTTGAAATAAGTTGAATTTTTCTAATGTCTGGATTGAGGGGGACTCTAACAATATCATTAGATAGCTTGAAAGTCTTTGTTCCCCCTCGTAGACTATTAGTGACTTAATATCCTCCTCCTTGGATATTATAAATTCCTTTGATAAAATTCATATCTCCCACGGCTATAGGGAAATAAATACTATGGCTGTCTGGGTAGCCAATGTTGGAGTTAAAGTTGATTCACCCATCATGTGGTATGGTGAGCTGGAGTTTAGTAATGATGCCAAGGCCATCTTACGACTTGATCATACACATGGGAAAGTGGGATTTAATGTCACTGATTTCAATGATGAAGCGAATCGATATATTTGTTATGAGTTATGGTGACATCAGTCCTTTTGACATATTGGACATATATTTCTTGAGGACTTCACATGCTTTCTGGGTGTTTAAGGATTTAATCGGTTCTAGTATTGCCAAATTTGGCAGTGACAATAAGACCTATTCGCTGTTTATCCTTTGTGTCATTTGTGTTGTGAATTGTAGTCTTGATATGCGCAGAATGGGAGGTGACAAGAAGAGAATTGAGCCCTTGGTGTGTGATGAGTGGAGGTTGATGTCTAGGGTTTGGAAGCTTTTACAGAGTGGTAAAGTGACTGTGTTTATGGAGAGACTCCATGGTCGTAACCCTACGGTTACTAGGTTTTTTAAGAAAGAATGGTGGGATGGATGTATGAATATTTGCGGGAGAAATGTGATTTTTGATGAAGGGCTTATTGTTGAAGTGACATGGCTTTCCCTTGAGGGAATTAAGTTTTATAGGGATCGTAAAATCATGGAGGCCAATGTGAAAAGATTTCCCAAGGAGGAGGAAGAGATGCAGAGGCTAATAAAAAGCAATAATAACTACTTCTCCCCAACTGTCATCAAGACGAACTAGCAGAGGGTTTTGTTTTCAATCATGGACTTCTTCACCTTGGATGGGCACTTTACGCATGTCTATGGGTACCAATTTTTTTCCTTAACCACTTCCGCTACGGGGAAAATGTATCTCTGCCTTTTTACTTGTATAGTTCCTTGAGTACTAGTAGTGTTGATGCTAGGGTTAACCCTAGTAGCAACCTGACCCTCCATGAGGGTCTTATGGTGTTAATTTACAAATATTTTAAACTTCATACGGTTGAGCATCTTGTTATAGAAAATGTGGACTCAGATGAGAATCCTAGTGAAAGGGATGACGAGGATGAGGGTTCTGAAGCGCAGCCTGAGGGGGATTTGGATACACCTGTTAAGCGGGTTTTTAAGCAAAAAGGGAAAACCAACACTCCTTCCTCCTCCTTGGTTGTTACGAAGAACAAGAAGACCCTGAGCTCAGGGTCTAGGAAGAAGAAACAAATTATTGAGGATTCTGAGAGTTATTGGAAGGAGGATGAGGATGAAGATGAAGATGATGAGCATTCAGATATTGAGGCTGAGGCGGAGCTTGCGACCTCCCCTTGAAAAAATAAAACAAATATTTCTCCCTCTAGTACCATGAGAAAAGATAAGGGTTTAACTCCCGCTCCCTCCCCTCCTCCTGATCCCCCAGGGCTGGAGGGTCTACCCAAGGTGATCTTCACCAAAATAATGTGATCATGGACAATGGTACTACTCGTGGTGGTAAGGAAGCTGTCAACTTGGAGAATGAGCCCTCTGGGGAAGGTGCCATTTTCAGTGCCTTGAATGTTCACAACAAAGATAATATTCTACAGATGGCTAAAAATGGTGCCTTGAGATTTTACAAAATCATAAACTGGATCTCTCAGGAGGTGAAGGGGATCAAAACCAAACAAAATGCTCTATCCAACATGTTGGATTCTTGGAAGTGTTGGGTGATGGGAAATACAACACTTTCTCTGATAATGTGAAAGACCTTACTAGAGTTGTGGGTGATGCCAAGGCTATGGAAACAGAGTTTAACAAGAAATTTGATGACATGGAAGCTAGGATTGATGACATTGATGTGACCCTAGAGAAAATCGGGGAACAAATTTATAAGATCCTTAAGTCCTCTGTTGAGCATTTGAAGATTGATGTGGGGAAGTTGGAACAAATAAACCAGGGGAAGGTCATTGTCCATCTGGAGGAGGTTAAGAATACCAGCCCTAAAGAGAATGCAACTATCAAGAGGAGGACTCGTGCCAGTGACAAGAAGAAAGAGGCCCTCAAGGCCAATAAGGAGATTGAATATCTCAAAGTTGTTGCTGATAAGATGACACACCTGGAGCTTGAAGCCACCAAACTTAAAAACTTTGCTTAGTATTTATTGTTATGCTCATTTTTAATGTTTGGTTGCTGGCCTTTTTCTAGCCTTTGGTTGTATGCTGGCTTTTTCTCCGTTCTTGCCAGCTTGTTGGTTTAGTGTTCCTTAGGCTCTATTTTATTTTTGATGGACTTTATTGATCATGTCTATGTAATCCTTTGTAAATGGGTTTCGGGTCCCTAAAACCTATTTTTCACGTAATAAAAAACATACTGCTTTGGTGATTGGATTGTGCTCAATATTTATGATATGTTAGAGTTTTGGTTTTGTGATTTGTTGGTCTAGAGGTTGGTGCTCTGGATGGTTGGTGCTCCAGAAAATGTGCTCTGGTGTGGTGAGGTTTTCAGTGATGTTTGTGTTTGATTGTGGTCTGTACTTCTTTGTTGTTCTGGATATGGTATTGTTTGTTTTGTTTCGTACTTTCAGTGCTTTAATTTTTAATATCATGTGTTTGGGTCATGTTGATGTGGTCCGAAGGCATGGTTGCTAACGATATTATTTCTTCTTGGACTCTGAAATTTGTGGCATATTAATAATATGTGGTTTGGTCGAGGCAATGTGTGTGGTGTGGTCTACTTTTCATTCCTCCCCATCGCAGGAATGTTTAGTTTGGATCTATTTTAAATTATGTTTTGTTGGCCGACTTGACAATTTCATATTTTAAAATATCAATATAAATAAGAGCATGATTGTGATGGATTGGTAAGGAAGTGGTTGGAAAGAAGGTCTGTCAGATCATGTACAAAGTTTTGCAAAAGTGTGAAGTTGGTTTGTGTGCAGAGAGTGTGATGTTAGATACTAAAGGCAGTAAGGCAAAGGTTTCTTTCGAGAGTTGTACTTCAGTGGTGGATTTCCTTTTTCTATCTTCTTTCTTAGAGAAGTGAACCATTCAGGGTAGTGAGCCCACCTTCAGTGAGCATTATGATAGTGAGCCACCCATTGTAAAAATCACCTTAACTAGTGTTTTTATTCATGAGAATTAGCTTCTCCGCGGTTTTTCCCATCTTGGGTTTTCCATGTAAAAATATGGTGTTCATTTTGTATGGATCATGTGTATTCTTTTTCATGCTTACTTATGATCTAATTAAGTGGACAAAGTATTAGTCTGCTATTTTTCAGATATGAGAACTAGATAAAAGTTTAATCTACAACCGATTCACCCCCCTCTCAGTTGTCTAGGACATTCTACAATTGGTATCAGAGCTTTGGTAACCAAACAATGAGCCTAAACTCTCAAGGAGATCTGATGACGCATAAAGTTACCATTCCTACATTTGATGGATCCGACTATGATTTCTCGAAAGTGAAGATGAGAGGATATCTAATTTATTTGAGTTACAAGACTTGGAATGTTTTTTATGAATCCAACTATGGTTTCTGGAAAGTGAAGATGAGAGGATATCTAATTTCTTTGAGTTGCAAGATTTGGAATGTTGTGGAGAATAAATATACTGTGTTAGCAAATGGACCTACTACTCCAGATGACGTTGATGCATATGGAAAAAAAGAGAGAGGAAGGTATGCCATTTTTAGTGCATGATCTAAAACTGAATTGGTGAAGGTTGTTGCATTAGAAATTTATTATGAAGTTTGGAAAAAAAATGAAAAACATCTATGAAGGAAATGATAGGGTTAAACTAGCTAAGATGTAGATTGCTAAAGGGAGATATAAGAACTTGAGGATGGAGGGAGAAGATATAGCAAGCTACTTTCAAAAAATTGACGATGCTGTAAATGAGATAAAAAATCTTGGCAATACTTTGGCTGATACTGATGTGATAGAGAAATTTTTGAGGACTCTACCGAAAAGCTATAGTGACAAGGTTTCAACAATTGAAGAAACTTATGATTTGGAAAAATTCACCAGAGAACAATTGTTTGACACTATGAGTGCATTCAAGATGAGAAAGTTTGGAAAATACAAAGCTAGATTTGAGACTGCCTTCAAAGTGATAATGGTTGATGAAGATCCAGATGTTGAGAACACAGATGAAGAAGAATCAAACTTAGTAAGGAGGCTAAAGAAGGGAACCAGTAAGTATAATGGTATCTTACCTCTTAAATGTTTTAGGTGTGGAAAGGTTGGTCATATTGCTACTAGATGTCTGGAAAAAATGACAAGACTAAAATTAAAATTATATTAGAAGACCTATTATGTTAATAAAGATGATAGCATCTCAAATGATGAATAAGAAGGTAACTATTTATTTTATGTTGAATAATTTGAACCTGAACCTAAGGTTAGTAATATGACATCTCCGAAAAGTAATATTGAAATCTTTACAACCACGTTACATGTTAGAAGATATAAATGTGAATGGTTGGTTGACAGCGGCTGTTCTAATGATACGACCGACAATAAAATTTTGTTAACCTTGAAAATATGATGGTGGTCCTGTTATATTTTGAGATGATTAGATGACACAAATTGTTGGAATAGGTTCTATTACTATTAATGGGAAACATAATACTGACAATGTGTACTATGTGAAAGGATTGCATTATAATCTTTTAAATGTTGGACAAATGTGCAAAAATGGTTCCAGTGTTGTCTTTCAGGATGGTTGTTGTGAAATCCAGAAATGTTATTGTTGCAGGAAAAAGGAATAGAAGAAACATGTATCAATTGGATGTTGCTCTAAGGCATTGCTTGTTATCTCAGTTCAATGAAAGTTGGCAGTGGTATCAAAGGGCGTGTCACTTCTACTGTGACAATTTGGTGAAGATTAGTTCGACAAGGACAACAAGAGATCTACCCAGATTAACCAAACCAGATAACAATGTTTGTAGAAAATGTCAAGTAGGAGAACAAAGAAAGGGAATTTTCAAAGGGAATTTTTTTTTTGCTACCAAACTCTTGGACTTGGTGTACACAAACCTATGCAGTCAAACCAGTATAAAGAGTCTACAAGGTGAATGGTATTTTATGCTCTTAATTGATGATCATTCTAGAATGACTTGGGTTACATTCAAGATTATCATAGTAAGAGTTGAAAATGAAGCTGATAGAAAAAACAAATACTTAAGAGTTGATAGAGGAGGAGAGTTTGTTAGTAATGGATTTAACATTTTTTGTGATATGCATGGGATTAGAAGACTGACGTCGACTCCTAGGACACCGTAGCGGAATGATGTTGTGGATAGATTGGACCAAACTGTACAAAGAATATATGAATTTGATGAGTCCATAGATAGAGAAACAAAAGAGAAGAGCAAAAAAGAAGATAAGGGGAATCAATCAAAAATTTAGACCATTGAAGATATAAATAAAGGAGTCATTCTTTCTGAGATTGAACCTGAAACAATAAAAGAAGCTTTTTGTGATCAGATTTGGATGAAGACAATGAAAGAGGAACTAGAATAGATTGAGAAAAGTCTAATTTGGGAACTTGTTCCCATACTGAAAGACAAAGATGTCATTGGAAAAAAGTACGTGTTCTAGAATAAAATGGACGAGGATGGATATGTTGTGAGAAAGAAGGCAATATTGGTCTACAAAGGATATACTCAAATTGAGGGCATTAATTTAGAAGAAATTTTTGTTTCCCAAATGGAACCTGTTAGGGTATTCTTGGCATTTTCAGCGTTCAAGGATTTTAAAGTCTATCAGATGGATGTGAATTCAACATTTTTGAACGAAGAGCTAAAAGAAAAGGTTTTCATTGAACATATGAAAATATTTGAGTGTCAAATAATCCGGACATCGTCTGCAAATTGAAGAAGGCTTTGTATGGGTTGAAGCAAGCTCTTAGAGCTCAGTATGGAAGACTAGATAAGTATTTAATAGATCAAAATTTTTAGAAAGGATCTACATACATGAAACTATATTTCAAACTGGAATAAGAAATTTTTTTAGTAGTTATGGTTTTTATGGATGACTTATTATTTGGAGGAAATAATGGCATGTGCAAGGAATTTTTTGATTAGATGCAGGATGAATTTGAGATGTCCATGATTGGTGAGTTAAAGTTTTTTCTTGGATTGTAAGTGAACCAGAATAGTGAGGGCATTTTTATCTCTAATTCAAAGTCTATCAGAGAGTTGTTGAATAAGTTTCGATTGGAAAATTGCGAACTTGTGTGTATTCCTATGACTACCAGATGTAGGTTGACCAAAGGAGGCAAATCCCCCAAATTAGATGCAAGAAAATATAAATTAATGATCAGAGAACTTTTTTATCTGATAGCTACTAGACCAGATATCATGTATGTTGTCTGTCTAACAACTAGATTCCAGCAAAAACCAAGAGTGTCACATGTTATTGCACTCAAATGATCTTTAGATATTTGAAAGGAACAAAGAAATTTAGATTGTGGTAACTTAGAGAATCAAATGTTACCTTGACATCTTACATTGATGCAGACTGGGCAAGAAGTGTTGAAGATAGAAAAAGTACTAGTGATGGAGCATTTTTCCTTGTCTCTCGGTTGGTTGCTTGGTTCAATGTGAAGCAGGATTTTGTACCCTTGTTCTCTACAGAAGTTGAATATATTGTAACTGCACCATACTGCATAAAGGTACTTTGGATGAAACAGATGTTGAAGGATTTTGGTGTAGTGTTTGAAGAACCAATCTCAATCATTTGTGATAACATGTGCACAATAAATATTTCTAAGAATCTGGTACATCACTCCACATTGAGATATATTCCAATCCAATATCATTTCTTGAAGGAAAAGGTGCTAAACTTTGATGTAAAACTTGTGTATTCACCCACAACGAAACATATTGCGGATATCTTTACAAAATCTTTATGCAAAGATACTTTTGCGTATCTTCGGGAGAGGTTGGGGGTATTACCCCTTCCTAGTTCAAACTAAGTATCTTGGCACTGTATTAATCCATGGATCTTATTGCACATTCTTGGTCTGAATTAATGTATGGGGATTCCCCTCAGGGGGAGCAATGTTTGTTGTTTCGTGCCTTTGTCCTTGATGTCAAAGGGGGAGAAAGGGACTGTAAGCATGTGATCTATGTTGATGAGATTATGTTTGTCGTTGATGGATGTTGCCATCAATGAAAAAGGGGCAGATTGTTGAAAGTGGGAGTTTGTTGCAGAATAGTTGTTGCAGTGATCAATATGGTTGTTGTTGATGTTATTGCAGAGTTGATGGTGTTGCAGAGTTGTTGTCGTTGCTATTGCAGAGATGATCGTGTTGCGGAGTTATTGATGTTGTTGTTGTTTGCTATTTTTGTATGGTTCATTGATGGAAACATATTGCTTTGGTGATTAGATTGTGCTCAATATTTTTGATATGTTCCAATTGTGGTCTATTGGTCCAAAGGCTAGTGCTCCGAAAAATGTGTTCCAGTGAGGTTTTCAGTGATGTTCATATTTGACAGTGGTCCAAAATTCTTTGTTGCTCTATATGGTATTGTTTGTTTGGTTTCATATATTTGAATGATTTAATTTGTAATATTATGTGTTTCAGTCGTGTCGATGCAGTCCAGAGGCATGGTTGATGTTTGACAGTGGTCCAAAATTCTTTGTTGCTCTATATGGTATTGTTTGTTTGGTTTCATATATTTGAATGATTTAATTTGTAATATTATGTGTTTCAGTCGTGTTGATGCAGTCCAGAGGTATGGTTTCTAATGTTATTATTTATTCTCGAGATCTGACATTTATGACATATAGATAACGTGTGATTTGGTCAAGGCAGTGTGTGTTAGGTGGTCCACTTTTTATTCCTCCCCACCGCGCGAATGTTTAGTTTGGACCTATTTCAAATTATGTTTTGTTGGCCGACTTTATGATTTCATAATTTAAAAGATCAATATAAATAAGAGGATGATTGTGATGGATTGGTAAGGAAGTCGTTGGAAAGAAGATCTATTAGATCTCGTGCAAAGTTTTGTCAAAGTGTGAATTTGGGTTGTGAGAAGGGGTGTAGTGTTAGACACCAGAGGAAATGAGCCAAATGTTTCTTCTGACAATTGTACTTTAGTGGCAAATTTCTTTTTTTCTCTCTTCTTTCTTAGCGTAGTGAGCCCTTCTGGGTAGTGAGCCCATTTGTAGGGAGCATTTTTGTAGTGAGCCACCGATTGTAAAAAGCACTTTAACCAATGTTTTTATTCATGACAATTATCTTCTCCATGGTTTTTCCAATCTTGTTTTCTATGTAAAAATATGGTGTTCATTGTGTATGGTTCATGTGCATACTCTTTCATGTTACATCTATATGATTAAGTAGACAAAGTATTAAGCTGCTATTCTGTATCTGAGAAATAGATAAAAGCTTAATCTACAACTGATTCACCCCACCTCAGTTTTCTGAGACATTCTACACCATGCTCAAATGTAAACTTACTAAAAATAGTAACCCTATGTAAATGCAAGGTTGATACTCCATTTTTAAAATATTCTCCCACTTGTCAAACACCTTTTCAAAAGGGGAGTACTTTAAAGACCATAGTTTAGTTGCTTGGGACCACGAGGTTCATAAACTCTGAACACCATCTAATCTTATTTATGCTCACAACCTTAGTTAAAGAATTTGCAACATTCATCAAAGTCTCTACCTTAACCAACTTCACCCTACTATTCTTAATCATATCTTTGAAAAATGAAACTGGACATTGATGTTCTTTGTTCTGAGATGAAATGTTAGGCTCTTAGCTAGACAAATCAACTCTTCTTGTCATAACAAACTAGCACATCACCTTATTTTATTTTAATACCTAAACACAATCTCTTAAGAAAAATGACTTCATTACAAGAATGAGTAGGTACCATATACTCAACCTTAGTAGTGGACAAAGCAACCATATTTTGTTGCTTATCCAACTTATAGCACCACTAGATAAAGTAAAAATATAAGCACTAATGGATCTTATTCTATCAACATCACCTGTCTAGTTAAAATCCTTATAACTATGAATATCAAGGAAAATATCATCTCTTATCAAATTACCATGATAAAACAAAATAATCTGATGTATACTTCATATATCTAACAATTTTTAAAATTGTATCCCATTGAAATCTACCAATATTAGAGATATATCTAGAAATAACTCCCAGTGCTTGGGAAATGTTTGGTCTAGTATAGATCATAACATACGAAAAAATTCTAAGTGTACTCTGGTAAGAGAATCTACTCATGTCTTCCATCTCCAATGGGGATGTAGGATGATCTACAATCCTGCATGTTAAACCTCTATGAAATTGAATTCACATACATACTTGGGCCTAGCCATAACTTTCTGATCACTCTATCTCTTTAATTTCCATCCCAAGAGGGTGATCCCACAATAACGGGTTACAATTTTTTCCATGAAGCAAAAATGCGTGGGTGTGGAGGCCACATAAATAGGGCCTTTGACCGAAGTATTCCCTTTGATTGAAGCGCCTTAATCCCTTCAATCGAAGCATGCTACATCATAGGCTTCAATCAAACCTATGACACCATATAGGTTTGATCAATTCCCCCTGTGTAGGGGGATTTGATCGAGCTACCCCTTTGAGAAAAGCCCCTTTTAACCATTGTTTGTGGAAAAAGGTTTAAAAGCCCAATGTGACAATTATTCTATTATTGTCAATTGTAGATTTGGGCTCCTGAGTGCTTCTAGCGAACCCCCTTGGTTGAGGAGGCGACTTTTGGCTACAATTGTGATACATCACCCTACACATCAACGCCACTATACCAGGTATGTACTAAATTCACCCTTTCTTTTTTTATTTTTGCTTTTATATTGTATGTTTTTAAATTTTTGAGTTTGTTATTAGGTTTTAAAATATTTTTACGCAAATATATATGTTTCTTTTTGTAGTTTTTAATTATTGTATTTTTTTATTAAGGGAAGAAAAGGTTTTGATGTGGCCTCGAAACCCAATACAAAGAGATTTTAAGGGGAATCTAAAACCCCACTTAGACGAGATACTGCAACAGAATAAACAATTTATCAATCAACAACCCAAAGCCAACCAAAATCCAATGAACATGCAACAGTCGAGACAAACAAGACCAACTGCCCAAGAGGCCAAAGCCTTACATCATAAAGCATATCTCAGAGGTAAAGAGATCCACGAGGAAACATTGGCTCCCCAGGCCAGAATAAAAACAACATCCAAAGCTGAAATAAACAAATAGTCAATGAAATCCTCAGCTTTCACTTATGTTTTGCTAGAATCAACACCAACACCTACCTTCACCTCAAAAGAAGATAGATCCACCTCAAAAGGAGTTGTCAGCAGGGATCCAAGAATCTGTGCCTTCACCAACCAAAGACACAGGTACCAGGAGTGAGGAGGAAAGGAGGGGCTGAAATCATAAAATTCCCTTGGCAAAAAAAAAGACACACCCACTATCTTCCCCAACTCAACAAACAGGAAGCCAACATCCCAAGATGAGAAGCCACCCCAATAACGAGCGCCAACCCCCTCAATAGAAGATAAGCATCTTCCACCATCATCATCACCAAATCCTACCTCCGCCTCTATAGGAGATAGATCCACCTCAAAAGGAGTTGAAAGCAAGAGACCAAGACTCTGTACCTTCACCAACAAAAGACAAATGCTCCTTGAGTGAGGGGGAAAGGAGCTGAAATCATCAAAGTCCCCTGGAAAAAAAAAGACAGCACCCACGATCTTTCCAACTACAAAAAAAGGAAGCCAACATCCCAAGAAGAGAAGCCACCCCAAGAATGAGCACCGACCCCCTGAGACAACAACACAAGCAAGAAAAGGGCCCACAGTAGAAGAAGGAGATCAACAAGACAAAGATCACAAAAGCCCCCTATCAAAAGAATCTCATCACTAACCAAAATCCACACTTTAACCACCAAGACACCAATTGCCCACAAAGAGAGATCACTTAAAGAGTTGGTCCAAACACACCAAGAAAACAAATCCACATGAGGAATGACCCTAAAAAGAGAGGAGAAAAGAAGGGCTGAAGACGTCAAAGCCCCCTATGTTAAGAAAACCAACACCAAAAAAAACCTCAAAACATCAATCAGGAATCCAACACCACCCACAGAGAAACCACCAGCCTCAACACCAATACCTACCTCCCCCTCAATAGAAGATAGCTCCACCTCAATAGGAGATGTCAGAATGAGACTGAAAAGATGTGCCTTCGTCAACAAAGGACCCAAGCCCTCGGAATGAGGGAGACAAAATCCTCTCAGAAAGAAGCTCCCAATAAACCAAGAAAGCATCTCCACAGAAAGAGAGATCCTGAAGTGCCAGAGGCAAACTAAAGGGTTGAAATCATCAAAGCTCACTCCCTTAAGAAAGATAACACCAACAATGAACCTCAAATTAACAATCAGAATCCCAAAAATCTCTTAAAAGAAGCCTTTTAAACACTAAAAACAAGTAGCCCAAAGAAGGAGAAATTGAAAACTAAGAGGCACCATCCAAATAAAGTAAGAGAAGTAAGCCATAAACGCATCAAAGAACCCTCTCTCAAAGATCATATAGCCAACCACTCCCCCCACATTAGGGATAACAACCTTTAGTCAACATCAACCACATAATCCAATACAAGAGTGAGAGGAGCCTTGGGGAGAAGGGAGGAGGAAGAGGGGCCAAAATCATCAAAGTGCACTCTGTTAAGAAAGTCAACACCCTCTAACACCACCCACCAACCAGACAAGAAACCAATCGTCCCAGAGATAGAAACTCCCCAAAGCCACTCCAAAAATGAACCAGATCTAGAGGAGAGAAACATAGCAGAGAAAACACTGAACAAAGCCGAGAGGAAGATAGAGTCGAGATCATCAAAGCACCCAACTGAAAGCAAACCAACACCCCCAAACTCTAACAGCTTTGAACACAGGAAATCCATACCTCCCGTCCAACACCACGAAGCACTTCCAAGAAAGAGACGTGTGAAACCAAAAGGAGTCAAAGTAGAGAAATCTCAACACAGAGACAAGTGGGAGAGGGGGTCAAGATCATAAAAGTACCTTTCCGAAAGAAAATCAACCACCCTCACCACACTCAAATCCATTAAGAAAAAAGCCCCACCAAGAAACCCAGTCACAACACCACACCACCAAACACAGAGGAAGGGGAGACGAGTAGTCCAACACAAAGAAAGAAGCCACAAAATGAGGCCAGCCAAGTAGCAACCACTCCAAGATCCATCACTACCAATAGAGGCACCCGCAGGCCAAGCACGATCCAAATAACATCGCCCATAGCGGACATCCATAGGACATTCGCAAGATACCTGTCTCCAGGGAAAAGAAATCAGACACCTGCTACAAGTCGATCCCAACCAAAGAGACAAAATAAAATAGGGGCACAACCTGATCAAACACCCATCCACACAAGAGTCCAACAAAGACCCAACCGCCAATAACAAGACTAGATCCACAACAAGATGATTGGAGCTCCATCGATTGACATGTACTAACAAAGACCATAGAACATAAAAAAACTTAGGCAAAATCCCTCCAAACAACAAAAATGAAGGGTCCCTGTCATCATCAACATCTCCTTTAGCTCCGTCTTCTGCGGAATCAGACCTAGTGGATCCACCACGACCTGCAGAAGCCCTAGTATTTGAAAATCGTCGTTTCCCGTTCACCATTGAAGGAATATATTGTCCAAGTTCTCTTAAGAATTCAATTAATTAATTATTGTATTGTTAAGAAAATAAAATAACATATTTTTAGAAAACTTGAAAAAAAATTAGAAAATCTTTAGAAAACAGAAAGAAATTTTGTAGAAAATCTAGAAAGCTTTAAAAAACGTGAGAAAATCTTTAATTTTTTTTTTTAATATAAAATCTTAAAAGGTCTTTAGAAAACCTTAGTAAAGTTTAGAAAATCTTTAGAAAACCTTAGAAAATCTTTTTCTCTCTCTCTAGATCATTTTATTCCCTTCACACATACTGTCTCAATCCCCTTAAGACTCTCTCTCTCTAGGTATTTTTATTTCCTTAACACAAATACTCTCTCTCATTCCCCTTAAGACTCTCTAGGTATTTTTATTCCCTTAAAAAACACTCTCTCTAGGTCTTTTAATTCCCTTAACACACGCAAAGACTCTCAATCCCCCCTCTCTCTCGGTCTTTTTATTCCCTTCACACACTCTCTCTCAAGCTCAATCCGCTTAAGAATCTCTTTCTATATCTTTGTCTTTTTATTCCCTTAACACACACTCTCTCAACCCCCCCTCTCTTTAGATCTCCTTAAGATTACATTTTTCCAATCATTGCCTTTCTCAAATTTACAATCTATTCATGTATATAATATACTTGATCTATGTTGTCCTTTAGAATATATGGACATGTGTCTATTATAATTTACCTAATCTACAACCTAATTTAGGTGGTGTACATGTTATTGGTCATTGTTTAATTATTAAAAGAATATTTAATTAGCACCATTTAAAATCATACATGAATATATGTTAGATTTTAATATTGTTTGTAGTTAATGACATGTTCTTATTTATCACATTTGTTTGCATAACATACATTACACTTATATAATTTGTAACAAAACCTCCATGTTAAACCTAGATGGTCAATCCCCTCATGCCGCAATGCCTAATGTGGCTGATGTGCCTAATATTCATGCGATTTTTCATTATACTGATAGGGAGATTGATAAGATGAGATCCTCCTCAGAGTCCTTTGATGGGATATATAAGAATGTCTACCATATTTTTTTGACTAGTTTATAAGAACATCTACCCACTCTAAATTTTTTTGACTCGTTTGATGATTTTTTTGACTCGTTTGATGTCCTCTGATGGGATATATAAGAACATTTGCAAGACTATTTTGACTACTTTAGAGTGACTTAGGGAACCCTTGAGAGTGCATTCCTCCTATACCCTGTAGATAGTACATGATATTTTGTAGAGGTTGATGACAAAGGTCTCAAGTGATGTGTTCTTCGACATGATTTAGCTCCATGTCATGAAGGATATCATCAAACGAGAGGTGTTTCCATATTGTGACTAGAAGGGAAAGGTGGAGGCCTACCAAGTGATGCGGTGTGAGGATCCAAAGATAACTACTCTCATATACTTGCATTTTCTTGCAGTGCAAGTTGTTATCCTAATAATGACCAGATTCTACTATATTTTATACAACAATTGAACGCTAAGGATAATTTGGTCACCATTGTCAACTACCTTAATCTTCTATTTTATTTTAGTTAGAGGTACGATAGAGTTGTAGACCATGATCAGTATTAGAGGGCTGATCAATCCATGCCAACGCATAGATATTTGGTTGGCCAGAGATTCACTACCATAGCACCATCCATGGCACCCACAGTAGACAAAGTACTCATTGCTTCCCAGAAGGAAGCGATTGACAAGATTGGTGATATTCTATCAATAACTAGCACCATTACATATGATACACTAGGAAGATATATTTTGAGTCAACCTCGATCAAGAGCATCTTTGTCGAAATCATCAAGTACATGGATTGATGATCCTTATAGAGTTGCTGGCCTCATGAAACCACATGAGCTACGAGCTATCTGGGGAGTTGAGTGCCAAGATGATATGTGTTGTTATTTTCTCGAGGACCTTTTACATGCATACTATTTTATTGCTTCCAACCATCGCATACCACTATAGGGGGTTATATATTTGCTTAGATATTTGTAAGCTGCAGTGTCATTAAGCCAGTTCACGCTTGGTCAAGCATAGGACTCACATCACTCTGTCTAGTATAAATCGCTCATAGATCACTCCGTATTTACAGAGGAGGAGATATGGGCTAACTACGTCCATATCAAAGCAGAGGGCCTAGAATCAATATAGGAGCATCTGCAGGGATTGAGCCAGACTGGTTTTTTGGATATGCTACTTGTTAGTGAACATATTTGTCTTCACGCTAAATAAAATTTATATTGACGCTACACCTCTTTGATGAAAAAAATCTCACAACAGTTGAGTAAGCATTAAATATTCGCTTCCCTCTGAATTCTACGAGGTACAACTCCCTCTCAAAAATGTTCAATGGATTTTTGAATGAAATACAAACAATGTACTTTTAACCATAAAGTACACAAGGATCTCTCAAATACTCCTAGGTATTGAGGTATTTCCAAAGAACCTAGATATATAATTTTTAATTTAAGGAAAACATACTTCCTCCAACTATCTAAATTGCTTGCTTGAATAACTAAGAAAGGGAATTGCATGAAAAAATGAACAACCACTGCACATAAAATAAATAATGCAAAGCAAGAGATATACCAATTCACAAAGTAATCAATATACCACAGGTTCAAATTCAAAGATTAAAACCGAGACTTTGCATTAATATCTTTATAAGGTAAGGATCAAAGTCCAAAACAAGTGCAAATCACTATATCCTTCCAATTAATTCTTTCCAGAAAGAAAACTAAAACTTAACAGTACTGTAAGCCAAAAAGACTATGTCTAATCTAAAAATTCTAACCCTTCGCCAATTCTATGCTTCAGCATATATATTTTTGCAATCCGGGAGGCCTCCCTGAAAACTTGGCCTCTCAGATTGACAACAAATAAAAACGGTTACAGAAACCAGTAACTAAATAAAGCAAACAATTTTTACGTCAGCTATCCCTTTATGAAAATAACTAAAAAAACATAAAACCACCATGTATCCTCGACTAATTGCCCTCTGGTGTGGCCTCTCAAACCAACTTCCAGCTCATGAAGGTATTCAACAGCTCTTAAGTCAGATGAGAATGTAACCCTTTAACACCCAATCAGCTTTGCCCCGCACGCGTTCTTTTACCACTTGAGCTCCTGGATTCTCTCCAACTGCTTAGATATATGTCCTCTATTCAAATATAACATCAATTCTATATTTTCTATTTTGGTAACATCTTCAGCTGTAGGTTCTTTGCTTTCTCTGATAGCGTTCATGGCCCCTTCAAAACTTTTGACCATAGCATCTGCGTCCATGTTTCCTTCCTCAAATTGAAGGATTCCGACGGGTTCACTACTCTAATATCTTTCAATGCGTTAGTGTGCATTTCCTTTACCTCTTTTTCCATGGCTTGCATGTTTGAGATCGCAGCTTTGATTAATGACCCTTTCCACCCCAAGTTCTTCTTCAGTATAAACAACATGCAAGGATCAACCGTTTTCATGGGGTTTTCAGATAGAAATTTTGTCACTCCATATTCTTCTATTTCAATAACCTGAGAAATGATCGCTGAGCACTTTTCCTCATCTGAATCCCATCCTGGAATGATAGTATAAATCTTACCAAGTAACGCCTCTCCATCTGCGTAGGCAACTATAAATTCCTGTATAAACTTGTTTCCCTTTGTTATGATGTCGTCAACCCAGCTACTCATTGCTTCTATAAAACCCCTATCCCGTTGCATATGTTTCAGCAATTGCTTGTTGTCTGCGGAGTTGGGATCAAAGTTCTATGTTGACTGGGCCAAAGGCAGTGCTCCTACGTTACTGAGTGAACTGAGAAAACCATCCATGGTTATCACGAGTTGTTTAAGCTCTCGCTTTTCCTTGCCGTCTTTTTGAGATTGGTCGAGCATGTGATCAGCTGAAAACTTGAACAAATGGTCTCTGGTGTCCCTGTTCAGCACACCAAACTCCATTTTCGTGACCTCTAAGTATTCTGCCTAAGTATTCAACAGTGAATTTGCCTGTAGTCGGGTATGTGCTCAATTTATCATTGCTTTTAACCCTCTTCGTCTTTGGAGCACGGACCACATATTTAGTGACTATCTCTTTGACTGGCAAAGAGACTGGCTTAAAACTGCATTTTCTATTCACTCAATCGATTAGCCAAGGAGGAACCGAGCTAGAAGTCAATCTATTATCGACCACTTTAGTAGGCATCACATCTCCTTGCTAAACCTCAGGTTTACCACCAGATACCTATTGATCATTTTTAGGATATTCGGGCGAGAAGGAAATGTCCTCATCATTGATGTCGACATCTACAAAGCTAGAGTCTAGGAAAGCCATTTGTGCACAAACTTGGGATCTAGCCCTCGACCTCGTCCGAGGAGCAATAGGGTGTCCACTTGAAACTTCTTCTTTTTGGACCGAGGGATATTACTTGCACTAGTAACCAAGGGGGAAGCATTGAAGGGATTAGGCAATAATTTAACTGGGACAGGGTTCACATCAATATTGTTAGGGGATGCAGTTTTTGTCCCTTTTCGCCTTCTCCTTTTCAGCCAATCATCTGTGAACCCTAAGATGGACCTAGCCCTGAGCTTGATATCTTCCTCTTCTTCTCTCGTCCAATCTATTTATGGCATGATTTTTGCATTTGCATTGTCATAACTTGGTTCAACAATCTCAGAATTATCTTCATCTAAATCGCCAATGTCGAATTTCAACTGTAGGGTTTTGAGCTGAGAGATTAACAACCTGGAGTGATCCCTATTCTTAACCACTTCTTCATCAACAATATCCTCCCACAAGTCTTCAATGTGTGGGGACATTTTAAGCTGGCCACCCAAACTTAAGGTCTTCATCGCGAAACCTTTATTGTCGAATCCCCTTCTTGTTTCATAAAACTGCATGTGAAAACTCACCATGTTACTTCCTATTACTGAGGCGTCTAACATGTATTTGCAGGTCAGGGCTCGAAGCTTGATTGGGAACATAGCATCCCATTTTTCCTCTGGGAAACTATTTTTTATCACTGTGAACATTTGTGTACACAGCTCTGCCAAAATAAAATAGTCAAAAGCGAACCTCGGCAACTTAAGAGGCTCTTCATCAAAACCTTCGACTCTGATGTATTTGAATCACAGAAATTGAATGTAGAAACTACCGTAGCTTTGAACCAATTTATGTGCCTCTAAGGAAATTCTCTGCCTTGGGATTCCAGCTAACTGATAGCATAATTTTCGAAGAAACACATCATGAACCCTTCTGTAGTTTTCCAATACTCCGTCTCTTCTCAACATGGGGCAATATTCATAAATAGTTATGTCTTCGCTCCAAGGTTCATGAGGAATTCCTACCTTATCTTGACTACATGCAAGACAATACATTAAATATGAAGACATGTAGAATTCCTTCTTTATTGCATGTGCTTGCTTGAGTTGGTCTCTTAATGAACCAACAATTATTTCAACCCAATCTAGACTCTGCCTCCCATCTAGAATAATCTCTATGAAATGATACATCCAATCCTCGAAGAGGAGCACTTGTGCATACCCTCTCACTCTGTGTAACAAAACCACTAAGTCATGGATATGAGGCTTCATATGATCCTTAGTTAGTAGCTTGGGCAACCTAGAACCTCCTTTGTTGTTCGACTCAGTCCATTTACGAGCAATGTTACTACGGTTTTTGTCACTTCTTTCTCGAAACTGGGCGAGTGACTGGGTTGGGTTGAAACTAGCAAAGGTCTCATTAGGTAGCTTAAAGACTGACATTATCGTCTCTGTGGTTATTGACAAGAGACTCTGACCTTCATTGTTCAATACACACTTAGACTTGATATCATAGTGATTTATGCACTGTTGAATTAGCTCAGGACTTACTACGGCTGGCGGAAAAGCGACGGCTTGATATAACCCACTGGACATGAGCTCTAAAGTATGCTCTTTCTCTACATAATCCTTAAGATTTTCAACCATCTTTTCTACCTCAACCCCCAACAAATCAGTGTCTGTGATCACTGGGGCATGACAGTCTAAATTTGCAGTATTTCAGAAGAAATGCATGCTACACTACATTTTTCTTCCCCAAAACAAACAAAAGAACTGCAATACTTTGAAATCACACTACCATGCAGAAAACATGAAACAAAAGGAGGGTTTTTAGCGTTTACTTGTGTTTTGTCAATTTAGGGAAACAAAAATCTCTGTCTTTTGCAGCCGAGACTCCACAATATTGCTTTGAAAAGAAATAAGTGTAATGATATATTTAACAAGATTCACATACCGCGGAGTACGGCTAAAAAGATGATCATTAATTATGGCATGAAGTTTAGAGTGGGGTGAACACAATGATGTGACATTTGGCTACCGCTTCGCTTCGTAAATTTGTCTAAATCATCATTATTCTTCATTTAATGCACTACATCACTCGTGCTGAGATAAAATCTGCATTAACTCATGTTGCCACCTCGGATTTCCCCCATGGTTACCATCTCCTCGAGGCTGACCGTACCATTACCCCAATGATTACTTTACTAACATGCTACGTCACCCGCCTCATCAGCTACCACATCAATCCTTGGATTTGCCGTTATTTCCTTTGAACCTCTTTGAACTACTTCGAACCGAGGTTCAAAGAGGTTCAAAGTGGTTCACCGCTGCATCATGGCGTATGCATGGGCCCCACCTGCAATTACCACCGTTAGACAAAAATATTTTGATTGAACCTCTTTGAACTACTTCGAACCGGGGTTCAAAGAGGTTCAAAGTGGTTCATGAGCGATTAAGAACTACCAACACTCGGCGGAAGAGAACCAACCATACAAGGATAAGTTTGAAACATTGTGGCGGTTGGATCAAGGGGAAAAAATGGCATTGAAAGACCGACCGAGACAAGTTTTGAAAAAGGAGGAAACAGATGATGATTTAAAGTTTATCAAAGGGTCAAAGACACTTAAATAAGGCGACTCTAATTAACCCTAACACTACTATACCCATTATCTACATAGCTCCCCTCTAAGATTCATAGACCCTTACACTGATCATTAATAGAGAGGGACAAGACCAGAGATATCATGCATGATGTAGCTTTTTTGACAGATATGATGGTAGCAAATGATCCCCCCTGCACCTAATACCCAGGAATTTTTAATTTACTTTAATTTAAAATGAAGAATTTTTTAAAATTTAGTTTAAATTGTATACTTCAATTATTTGTAATCCTAATGGACACACACACACACACACACAGAGAGAGAGAGAGAGAGAGAGAGAGAGAGAGAGAGAGAGAGAGAGAGAGAGAGAGAGAGAGAGAGAGAGAGAGAGAGAGAGACACANAGAGAGAGAGAGAGAGAGAGAGAGAGAGAGAGAGAGAGAGAGAGAGAGAGAGAGAGAGGCACAATTAGCCCACATTATGACCATCCTAGGGTCAAAGCATGTGCGTAGATGAGATTTAGTGGATGCAACACCTTTTAGCAGAAAAGTGAGTTTTAAATGCTTACACATATTTTTATATGTTTATATTTAAGCACTTGGGCACATATATATGTTTGTGTGTAATGTTAATTTTACTTGACAAACTATATGATTATATATTTAACGGGGTGTTGTACTAAATTTGTAGGCATTTGTTGCAACACATCCATTGGAGAAAGACATTCAGTAAGAGGGTCACTCATTCGTATGAATCATGATGACCTGGCTTAGGATTGTTAAATTACATCCATTTGGACATGTGTTTACTTTTATATCTAGACTTTTATAGGTCCATGATTACATACATGTCCATCTTTGATGGTACTAGACCCATACATTTCATATATTTATGTTTGACATATGTTTATGATTTGACATTTATTTGACATGTGTTTATACTAGACCTAGACATATGATTTGACATGTGTTTATCCTTGACATCAAGATATGTGCTTATTTAACTGTTGTTTATATTTTATGACATGTTTATATATTTTTAGATCTATATTCTTAGACATGTTTATATGATTTGACATGTGTTTATTTGATGGTGACTTTATGCGACAAATATTTATTTGATGGTTTTTGTATCTACATTAGATTTTAATACATATGTGATGTTTATATCTGGATTAGATCTATTTATATGTTTAAATATCTAGATTAGAAACAATTTCTCAGATTTTATGTCAAATAATAATTTAATGTACAATTTAAAGTCAATTAATACATCACTTCATCAATACAACCCATATAAGGTCATTCAATCAATTTAACCTATTTAATACATAAATTAATATTCAAATTTATTCCGTTATATATATCCCCTTAAGACAATTTAATATTCAATGTCAATTTAATACATCCCCTTAAGACATGTAAACATAAATAATACATTTATCTACTATTTAAGGTCGTTTAATCAATTTAATCTTGAACAATTTGATTTAACCTATTTAATCATAAATTAATATTCAATGTCAAATTAATACACCTCTTAAGACGTGTAAACAAAAAAATATGTTTAGACTATTTAAGGTCATTTAATCAATTTAATCTTGATCTAATCTAAACAACAATTTCAAAATAGATCCAATAAGAAATTGCAATGGGTTATTCATAAAACTAATTACATCAGCTATAACCCTTAAGCCATATTAGTTACATAATCTTATGCCAAATCTTGCAAACATAAACATTATAGTCTTGGAAACATAACCACATGTTTGTAAATATTATTTAGACCACGTCAAGTGGTTCAACCTTCTCTTGGAGAACATGTAATATTCTCTCATGATCCTCTCTATCTTGTCTCCACTTACAACGTCCACGTTGATATACCCTGTTGTTTGGTTGATAATCACTGAAAAATCCCATATTGAACTATTTTGATTTGCTTGAAATATGTTCCTTGTAAAACAATTAAACTTGCATGGAAATTTTAACAACATTCGAAACATCTTAGAATTGTTTTCACACACACACACACACATTTGAAAAGAATTTAAGTTAAAGCATTAAACCTGTGGGAAACAACATTCCATCACTTTCTTCTAGTTTAGTTAACTTCTTCCTATCTTTGTACAACAGAATAATTAGTAACTAACTATTGCATTTCAAGACCCTTCTATCACCGCAAAGATTTCTCCTACAACAAATTTATATACAAAAAAAATACTTACAGATCTAGATATATATTAAATTTATAGCTACAAAATTTGTTGAATATATACATGTAAAATAAAATACTACCAATATTGACCAATCTTGAAATATGGTCATAAATAGTAGAAATAATTGAAATGTGATCAAAGTTTCCATCCCTATCTTCGTCGGAGAGAGAGAGAGAGAGAGAGAGAGAGAGAGAGAGAGAGAGAGAGGTGTAAGATGNATCTGCGTCGGAGAGAGAGAGAGAGAGAGAGAGAGAGAGAGAGAGAGAGAGAGAGGTGTAAGATGAATTAAGGGGAGAGTGGGAGAGAGAATATAATAGAGGGAGAAGGAGGGAGAGAGATTAATAGATCTTGAGAGCTCCTACGAAGAGAGAGAGATTTCAAGCTTTCGTTCGTGCTTACTCAGCGGGATTCTTGCTAGAGGCATTCAAAGCATTCTTGCGATCAAAATCAATATAATTTCTTGACACTCCCGAGTCATAGACGCTACCAATACCAATACTGAGCACCACACACAACATTTCAGAAGGAGTAGAGAGAGACAATAGAAGATTCAAGCTTTATTTGTTTGCATTCGTTTGTATTCCTCCTTGGTTTCTTGTTATTTTATTGTTCATGGATTTTTCCTTAGTATTTTTTATTTCTTACCCCCATTGCAAATCAGTGCTACTAACTCCCCATTAACTTGAGTTTCTAGAGCAGGATTGGATCTACGACATTTTGGTGAACCCGACGTGAATCAAACAGCCCAAGAATTGCTTGAAGACGACAAACAAGATTTTCTGCCTCGGTCATACGACCACAAATTATTTTTTTTGTTAATTTTTTGATAATATTGTAATTTTGCAATCACTGGTATTTTGCTATAATTGACGAAAATCTTCCGCAATCGATGGTTTAATGCTGCAATCGATTTGAGGGTTTCACAATTATTTATGTCATTTTTTAAAAATCTTTGTTTTTGGTACTGTGTCGTAATTGATCGACCTATTTCAAAATCGATAGCATATTACCACAATTGAGATTACATTGCCGCAATTGTCCGATCTGTTTCGCAATCGCCAACATATTGCTGTAACTGAAAATATATTGCCGCAATTGATAGGACTTTATCGCAACTGACAAAACTTTACCATAATTGCCAGAAGTTTACTACAATCGACAAAATCATTTCGCAATTGCTTAAAGTTCACTGTTTAATGCTAAAATATGATTTTTTCTTAATTTTTGTGCAGGATCAAAACACCAAGGACAGCGAAAAGTGGGCAATTGTGAGTATTAAGAATTTTGAAGGCATTTCTCCATTTCATACATTTTGATTGCAAGGTTTTCGGTACTAACTCGTCATTTCAGCTTGGGGCACGGAAACAGATCTAATAGAGCAACCTAAAACTCATTCATTTGTGTTTTTAGTGCTTAAAAAGAATATTGCATGCAAATATATCAAACCTCATTTTTCCAATTTGGTGCTTAAAATTGACATGGTGGTTAAAAATTGAACAAAGGCAAAAAAATCTTTCAATTTGGTGCTTTTAAAATCGAACAAGCAAATCATCATCTAATTTGGGCTTAAAATTGAACACTTGTGCTTGTATGGGTGATTATCTTAGTTCACACTTCAAATTTTGGTGTTTAATCAATTAACCTTGTGTCTTGAGTCATTGGTGCACTTGTACAAATTTTTTAGATTAAAAACCTTTATACTTTTTTAGAAAGACATGTTTGGGGAATGCACTTCTTCCTGAGAGAACGACCTTAAGCCGGTAATCCTTCCAATCGGTATACAAACAAGAAACGAGCCAAAGCTCTGTTTTAATATCTAGCCAAACTCGGGGAAGGTGTGTTGATGATAGCTTGGATCGGGTGAATATCCCTAAGTAGCCAACATGATCAACTAGGCTCTTAAGTGAGTCACATGTGTACAAACCAATTGGATAGAATCCACAGACCCTACTACAACCTTGTTAAATAGAGACCTACATGTTTCACCTTCGAATAAGTACCTTATTATAGTGTAAGGGGATGGATAATTTCTCCCCAAGATCCCCAACATATGTGCTCCAGGACATTGTATTAGTGAAAGAGATCTTCACTAGCATGACAACAATATGTGGCAACGACAAAAACATGGGCGCCTACGTCGTGGACCTTCGTGTCTTAGTAGTGTGACGATTGTTGTGTAAGCCAACAAACATCCAAGCATTGAGCCTATAATATTGTATCTTGCTGCCAAATTTGACCTAGATTAATCTGTTTGTCCTTGTTTCAAACCCAAGTTAGAACTAGAAAACACTTTGTCTATTGTGCTTGTTATGTGATCAGTTTCCAAAAATGAAAAACCAACATAAAAACTGTCAAAATGAGTCCAACGTGTTCAAAGTATAGGTTGTCAACAACAAACCTATTCTGTAATCAGAACCCTTGTTCTAGAAAATCACCTTTTATCAGACAAATTCACCAAATTTGAGATGATTTTTTATGTTGTCTCCTTTTGCGACAATTTCCCACATCTTTCCGCAATTGATAGAGTTGTACCATAATCAAGCCCTTTATTCTTGCAATCAGTGAGTATTTACCGCAATTGACCTAGAATTCTGTCGCAATTGGTGGAAGTTTACCACACTTTTACCAAGAGATCTGAACATTTGTTTTTACTTGAAAAACCTTGGAAAGATTCCCCATCTCGTGTGAAAGATCAGTGTACACATCCCATGAAAAAATGAAGAATATTATGTGAATCTCTAAACATTAAAGATCATCCCTCTTTGATAGCTCAACTATTGTTTAAACATTATTAGTTCAAAAGTTTAGACTATATTATCTTGATCTTGTTATCTCAAAAATTCATCAATCTCTATCAGCGAATTGGTCTCATCTATGACAACATTCAAAATCCATATCCTACATCACGAAAGTATTTGAGATCAAGAGAAGTCAAAATCTGTCCCTAGAATTACCCTTGTCAAACATAACTCAAACTCTCCTAGAAATGTTATCCTTTTTTGTTTTCTTTATATCACTTATTTTATTTAAAAAACCTGGATAACACCGTCTCTCACACACCCTATGGAGGATCTTACACTAGGTTGAAGGATAGAACACAACCCAAAGAGTCATATGTTAACGAATTTCCCCTGTGGAAAAAAGAGCGAGAGGATGACCCTTTCAGAAACACTAGTCCTGCTCTTTACATTGAAAATCCTCATAGACCAACAATGTTCCAAGATATCACAAAGGAGGAGCTCGAAGACATAGATCAAGATGCCTATTCTGCAAAAGTAGTTGATGCTATGGTAGAGAGAAAACCTGAAATATTCCTAGCCATGTTGATTAAGAAGGGAGTCAAAATCCCCAATGAATTTAATGTGTCAACAATATGGCCGGAGAATCCTCTAGCAGGTCAAAGCACAACTCGACCCTCTCAAACGGATCATGTGATATCCTAAATTTTGTCTCTTCCATCATTGACGACAACAACATTAGCACAGACTGTATCAAACCAAACTAGCTCTGCAAATCAAGCTAGCACATCATCCACACTGTTAGCACTGTATCAAAATTTTTTTTGAATCCCTTGGTCTTGTTATTTTCCTGGGCTTTCTTGTTTTCAAAATCTTGAGTTTTACCGCCCAATTTGAGTCTATCACTTTTCCAAGTCATATTTCATCTTTAGTCGCTTTGTCGCATCGGTTTTATTATAAGGTTTTTAAGTTGTGCGAGTAGGCGACGAGCTGTTGATGAAAAGGTTAATCGCGCAGTCGCGAGCTGTTTGAGTCAAGTTTCAGTATGCCTGCGAGTGGGCGACGAGTAGCAAAATTGTGTATCGCGCAATCGCGATGAGCCCATGTTAAGTCATCATCGGTCTGCGAGTGAGCGGGTCTTATGTTTTTAGAGGTTAATCGCACAGTCGCGAGCTATTTTTGAAGTTAACTCGAAGGTTAGCGAGTCAGCGACGAGCTAAGGTCATGTCTATCGCGCAGTCACTGGAAATTTGTGCTGTATGTTTTATGCTCCGCGACCGAGCGAGTATT
>MU228135.1:1391299-1407333 GCA_018584345.1 Thuja plicata | reverse complement strand
ATAAGGTATATCTATGTTTGTATCAGATCTTGTAATTGCTTTCAGTTGTTGTCCTTAATCATGATGTTTTAAAACCAGTTATATATGACTCCATGCCCTAGGATTGAGCACTGGTCTATTTTTGTTTCAGTGAGATTACTATCATCATTTAAATCAAAATCTTTACTTTCAGTTTGGTCTGTTTCAGTAAAAGTTACAGTGAACATTTCCTGTAATTCCACCAATAGCAAGCTTGAATAATTTAGTGATTTCATTATTCTAAGTTGTTNNNGGTATTCCCGCCCGAGTTTGTGGAGCTCAAAGTGCAGAAGGTTTCAAAACCTTGTTTCTGTTATTCTATTCTATGCTGAATCAGTGTTAGGGATAAATAGAGTGAACCCTCAGAGGGTATTTTTATATCAGCAAGAAAAGGGAACAACACACACAAAGCATGAAAAACACCCAACTAAGTGCACCCGTAGTCACTATCTTATCTCAAGCCTTCGACCTCATGGCCTTTTACTTCAAGCACTCATGCTGTGTCATCAGTTCCACAAACAAGCATCAACCCATTCGTGTCTGTTCAGACACTGCTAGCTTTGAGAACAATACCTCATTCCCACAGGGATCAATCTCTGCGGGTCCAACATTCAATCAACGTCCACCCAAGGCTACACTTTTGTTTCTACAAGGATCCCAATAACAACAACAACAAAAAACCCCAACAATAACAACAAAAACAACAATATCAATCTTGGACCAATCAAATGCCCTAGTATCACAATCACACACTGGAGAACCAATATCAAGTCCCAGGGACTAGATAATATGTCCCAACTCAAGGAACATAGAGGTGAAGCCTTATACCTAACAGGGCACAGGGATTCAATGCCACAAACATTCCTCAATGTTAGACAGACATGTTGATACAATAAGTGCAAAGTCTACAAAACCAAATGATGGTCATACAAAATCAGGGGAAAAGCAAGTCCTACACAGTAGAGGATTTGTACTCATACCCATTTGATCACTCATTGCACATGTCTCAGTTTCCCACTCACTTCTTGCTACCCAAATTCGACAAATATAGATGCAGTACCAACCCTGTAGAGAATATCAAAGAGTTCTTTGCTAGGTTCATTGAGGTTGCACATGATGAAACTTACCTAATGTGACTATTTCCACAGAGTCTAGCCAAACCAGCAAAGGAATGGTTCTCACACCTACCCCATGACATTCATTATTGGGAAGAATTGGCCAAAAAGTTCATTGCTCACTTCCATCATAACATTGAACGCAAGGTCAACATCAAGGACCTCTGCCACATTAAGCAAAGAGAAGGAGAATCCTTTGTTAAATTCTTACAAAGGTAGAGGAACATTGAAAAAAGAATAACATATGACGTGCCCGAACAAGACCTCATAGTCATGTTCATTGACAATCTGATCCTAGATATGTCATTTACCACAGAATTGCAGCTTGCTCCAAACTTCAAGCAACTCATCGAACAAGGAGTTCACTGTGAGAAAAACCTGGTCAAGAGAGGTATCCTTGCAGACCCTACCCAAACAAACACAAACAAAAATGCAACGGATAAACCCAAATCGTGGAACAAGAACAAGAATGCCATTAATGATGGTGTCATTGACGTAAAAATAGTCAACTATGCTCAACCCAAGGTACAATACAATGAGAACCTATGAAAAATCAGAAACCCATGGTGAACACTCAAAATCAAACACCCACTGTGGAAGCAGCAGCTGTGTTCAACAACCAACCCAACGCACAACACCCACAAAGGTTTCCGTTTCATAAACAAGACTACACACCATTAGGGGAGTCGATAGAGTCAACCTTGAAAAAGATGATTCAAACCAATACTATCAATCTGCCTGAAATCAGAGAATACAAAAATGGTGCTGTGAAACCCAAGTGGTGGAATGATAACAACTTTTGTGAATATCATCGGGTAAAAGGACACAAGACACCCAACTGCTACCGATTGAAGAATGCCATACAAGATCTGATCGACGCAGGGGTTATCAATGTCACACATGCCTAATCCAAGGGTACAACCGATAATACAATATTGAATGATACATTCTATGATCATAACAAAGAGAAATCCTCCATCTCTGGTGGATAGTTTAAACAAGTGAACTACACCTATGCTAACTCTGATAGCACTATCAATTGCATTAATCCTTTAGATATCCGGGTGGCTACAATTACTATAAGAGATCCAAATGCCAAATGCGCTATCACCACACACAGTTCTAAATTTGTCTTGCAAGGAGTGCCTTACACAAACTAATCCTTCAACAATGTCTGATCCACAAACCATTCTAGTGGATCAGCTAAAGCGTACACCTACCCAGATATCTATGTTTGACCTCTTGCGCATATCCTTGCAGCATAAGGAGGCTCTAGATCAAGCCCTTCAAAATGCGGTTCTCCCACGAGACATAACTCCAGAGAATTTCCAAACCATGGTGAATTACATCACTGCCAACAAGCATGCTACCTTTACAAACCATGATGTGCTGCCGCTCAAGCCTTTGCATAATTATCCCACGCATCTGCTTATCCAAGTTCACAAACACACAATTTGAAGAGTTCTCATTGATGGTGGAGCCAGGTTAAACATATGCATTGTGAAAGTAATAAAAACCTTGGGATATTCTGAATCTTGCATTAATGTCACCAGGAGGATAAATATTAGGGCATATGGTGAGGAGGAAAGATCATCGAAAGGTATCCCCATGCTACCAGTTAGGATAGGCCCAGTCATAAAGAACACCCCATTTGAAATCCTAGACCTGGATTTGAGATATAACATGTTACTAGGAAGGCCGTGGATCCATGAGATGCAAGTTGTCTCCTCCACTTATCACCAGTGCGTCAAATTCCCATACCAAGGGGCAGAGATAATCATTGAAGGAGATCCAAACTCGTTCCAATACTGCAACACCATTAGAAGCAGTACAGATAATCCTTTAAATCAGGAAGTAAGCATTCCTTCCGCCTCTGATTCTATTCCCAAAGACATAACAAGAAAGTCAGGGAAGATATAAATTATGGACAAAGGATGTGGTGAGTATAGCTATGAGGAAGCTTTTACCATCACTAACATGCCTCAAAATCCTAGGTCATATGGCATGCCTCAACCACTGACAATACCTGAAACTCTAGAACCAGTTCTATTCAAATGTTCACCAACCACATTTGTCAAATGGGGGGACATAGCTGAAGAGAACCCTTTTGATTGGGATATCAACACTTGGTTGTATCAAGACCTGCAAGAAACACCTCAAGCATAGATACCCTTGTCAAAATATGGAGCCAGATTCACTATGCTGCAGAAATTTGGATATGATGGTACAACTGGTCTGGGGGAAAGATAGAAAGGCTTAATGGAACTGTCTTTACCGCCGACCCAGAGAAATAAAAGAGGGTTAGGCTATGGAAAAAATAGAACCAGTACTACCATCCAAGACAACCCATAGACCAAGAGAAAATTGCAGAATTACACCAGGGGAAAAATCTGGAACATGCCCTAATCAACAATATACTCTACCAATTATTGCCGTCGAAAGTGGAAACCTCTTATTCCCAATTGAGCCTTAATCAAACTATCCAGGACAACGCGGAAAGTGAGACATATAACAAGCATTCTAGCGCCACTAATTCCCACAAGTATGAGTGGTTTTCCCTCCATACTTCTGAGCCAACCATCCCAGAATATTCCCCTTGGCCCGTTAGTACTATACACCTTGAAGATATGTTTGACCAAATTACCATAGAAGACCAACCGTATATCAATAAAAATTCCTTAAGTGGTTTGTCCACATCACATTTCCAAATTTTCCGAACTATCACCGCAGTCCTATTTACCAAAGAAAAGTCACCCCCCCCCACGAGGACATTTGTCTAGTCCACCCCGAACTAATAGAATGGGACCAACAAGGACAACCTAACATAGATCTTTTTGAGAATGATGAAGCCATCACAAACTTCACAAGACTCCGAGAAGGCATGCCATCGAGGGACCACAAATAAGGTTTCTCTATTGAACTTGATAGATCAACCTATTTTGGAGAGGAAGGTCCTCTTTCCAGTCAAAAAAAAGATAAAGAATAAAAGAATAGTCAGTAAGTGAAAACAACAAGGCGCTTTCTGATCATAAAAATGAGAAAAAATAATAAAAGACATATCCTCTGGTGAAAACCTTTATGAGGTGCTAGAGGATGGAAAGCTGGAACTCCTCCCCTTAACAAGGGAAAAGTCAGCATTACTAGCTGAGGAAATAGAGGAAGTCAACATAGGTGATGAAAAGAACCACAAACATATCTATTTGAAAAAATCACATACATCAGAGGAAAGGGAACAGTTCATTAGCTTCTTCAAGGAAAGACAAATCAACTTCACATGGTCCTACTCACACATGCCAGGTCTAGATCCGGAGCTAGTGTTACATCATCTACTATTATTACCGGGTGCAAAACATGTCAAGAAAAAATTAAAAAAGATGCATCTGCATATCATTCTACTTGTCAAAGAAGAGTTGAAGAAACTCCTAGATGCAGACTTCATAAGACCAATTCTATATGCAGATTGGATATCCAATATGGTGCCAGTAACAAAACACAATGGTCAGATATGTTTATGCACAGATTTTAGATATTTGAACAAAGCTTGTCCCAAGGATGACTTTCCTCTACCAAACATTGACATGATAGTTGATCTAATAGCAGGGCACCAAATGTTATCTCTCATGGACGACTTCTCATGATATAACCAAATCAGGATTGCACTAGAGGACCAACACAAGACCACATTCACATGTGCCTGGGGCACTTACTACTGGAATGTAATGTCATTTGGTCTAAAAAATGCAGGAGCAACTTATCAAAGGGCAATGACCACGATCTTCCATGATCTAATTCATAAAACAATGGAATACTATGTCGATGACATACTACCCAAATCAATGCTCAGGAAATATCACCTTTAAGTTTTGGGACCAATATTTGATCGAATGTAGGAATACAAGGTTAGTCTAAATCCAAAGAAGTGTGCATTCAGGATTACCGTTGGAAAGCTTATTCGATTCATTGTATCACATATAGGCATCGAAGTAGACCCAGAAAAGGTCAAGGCCATCCTTGACATGCCACCACCAACCAATCTAAGGCATCTAAGGGGTCTACAAGGAATACTTCAATCTATCAGGTGATTCATCGCCCAACTAGCAGACAAGTGTCACCCATTCCAACACCTACTACATAAAGATGTGACCTTTATATGGTCAGAACAATGTGAGAAAGCATTTCAAACCTTCAAGGATTATATATTGAAGTCTCCCATATTGGTGCCACCCATTCAAGGCAGGCCACTACTTTTATGTATCTCAGCAACTGAGTCAGCACTAGGAGTTCTTTTGGCACAACACAATGACAAGGGCAAGGAAAGAGCTATTTACTACCTCAATAGAACTTTGGTGGGCTACAAGATAAATTAATCAACAATTGAAAATTCATGTTTCTCAGTTGTCTTTGCTTCCCATAAGTTACATTACATGTTGAGTCATCAAACAAAGCTAATAGCACACATTGATCCATTGAAGTACTTATTGAGTAAAACAACACTAACTTGAAAGCTCACCAAATGGGTGATGATCTTAAGTGAATTTGACTTAGAGTACATGGACGAAAAGGCTATCAAAGGATAGGTAATTGCAGACCAACCTAGAAGAGGCACCAATACAAGATCATCAACCTATAGTATCTAACTTTCCAGATGAGTCCATTCTCATAGTACAACCAACAATAGAAGTTTGGAAACTATTCTTTGATGGCTCATACACAAACCATGGTGCATGAGCAGGGATAGTACTTATTACTCCAAATAATTATGCAATTCCTAAGTCTTTCCAACTCAAATTTCCATGCACAAACAACATAGTTGAGTATGAAGCTCTAGTCATTGGATTGAAGACAACTATAAAATGATGGATAAAGAACATAAAAGTCTACGGTGATTCCCAATTGATAATCAACCAAGTAAACAACAACTACATGAAAAAATACAAGAAATTGATCCCATATAGAGAGCTGATGGATAAGCTATGGACATCTTTTCACTTCATTGTATTCGAGAAGGTACCAAGAGTTCAAAACAAAGCAATGGATGTGATGGATACTATAGCATCCTTGATCGACATGTCGGGAAAGAAGACCAGATTCTAATTTCTGGTAGAGCAATTAATGATATTGGCATATCAAGCACCAATAAAAGAGTTAGTGTGCATCCTTGTTGGTCCTGAGTCCCCTTGGTACCATGAAGTATACAATTACCTCCAAAATAGTATCCTACCACCCGACTTGTCTAGGAACTAAAAGAAGTCCGTCATCTACCAAGCCTCTAGGTACACCCTTCTCACTAGTACTCTATATAGAAGAAGTCTATATGGAACACTTTTACGATGTATCACTTCTACAGAATCCCAGAGAGCCTTGTATGAGGTACATGAGCAATTTTGTGGGGCCCACGTAGGTGGAAATAGTTTGGAAAATAAGATCATCATAATGGAATACTAATGGCCCATAGTAGAGGCAAATACTAAAAAATATGTGCAAAGATGTCGACAATGTCAGATTCAAGGAGATCTCATCCATGCACCAGCTCAAGAGCTCAACCTCGTTACTTCACCATGACCATTTTCTAAGTGGTAATTTGACCTAGTGGGGAAGATTACACTAACATCTTCTAATGGTCACAAGTACATTATTGCAAAAATATAGTACTTTACCAAATGGGTGGAAGCAATTCCACTCACATACATCGTTGGTAAGCAAATCTCTATGTTCATACTAAACAACATCATATGTCGATATGGAATCCCTCAAATCATACTCGTAGATCACAGTACGCCACTTCAAAATCAAGATGTTGAAAATCTTTGTGAACAATTCCACATCAAACAAGGTTTCTCTTCGTTCTACTATCCCCAAGGGAATGGTCATGCAGAAGCCAAAAATAAAACCATCCTGAAGATCTTAAAGAAAATAGTTAATGAATTAGGGTGAGACTGGCATTTATAACTCAATCCCGCACTAAGGGCATACAAAACTAGTGTGAGAACCCCCACAAGAGCAATTCCATTCTCACTAGTATATGGATCATAGGCGGTCCTACCCCTCGAAGTTGAAATCCCACCCCTGAGAATCTCATTGAAGAACATCATTTTGGATGAACACTACAGAGTAGCAAGACTCAATGAACTAGAACTGTTGGATGAGAGAAGACATAATGCACTCAATCACTTACAAGGCTATCAGAATCTCCTTAGAAGAAACTATCACAAGAAGGTTAGACATCGAACCTTTGAGGTAGGAGATCTCCTACTTTTGGAGAATAAAAAGAACCAAGCAGAAAGGGTAAAACTAGGAAAGTTCAAGCCTGATATGCTAGGATCCTATGCCATTGTCACATCTTGCAACAGTGGGGCATATAAACTGGAGAAAATAGAAGGAGATCAACTCCCAAGTTATATCAATAGCATGCACCTCAAGAGGTTCTATGCCTGAGGTCTCAAAGTCAAAGGCACATATCTAATATCCAAAAAATACAAAAATACAAAAAATAAAAAAGGTTACCTTGGTGAAAACCTGACAAATGGGCACCTTGGCGACAACAAAAAAAAAAGAAGAGAAAATTAAAGAGAAATAGAATCACTCTCTTAGTGAAAACCTAACAAACATGCACTATTAGGCAGGTACATTGGTGAAAACCTGGCAAACAAGTGCCAAGTGATCAACTCCTGCTTCGCCATTAATGAACTCTAAAAAAATAAAGCTTGTGCTCCTTGCATGCAAGATTGACTACCCAATCTTATTTTCAGAGGTACAATCCCCTTTAAGAATAATACTTATCCATGGTTTGGTTTGGTCCACCATACTAGGGGAATTTCTAAAAGTTGTGAAAATTCCCTAAAAATCTTAAAAAGTCATCAAAATTTTCTAAAAAGAGCAAAATGTCCTAAAAAATCAATCATCATCAAAAATCAAATATTTCAAAATCTCAGCAATAAAACCAACTCTGTTATCAACAAAGAGAAAGACAATCAAACAATCAATCAAAGGTCAAAATCATGAGATTTGTCAATCAACAACGGACTCATATGACTCAACTTTATCATAATTTAATCTGTATTCAATCGAATCAATAAAATAAACTAATCAATTGTCCTACACAGTGACAGATACGCTCAAAACTAGACAAATTAGTCTTATATGAGTCATCCATTCCTGAAACCAGACACAATCAAGCATAAAAAAAAATCAAGCAAATCAAGGAACATTAAACTATTAACTAGATCAGTCGTCTATTTTTAGTTTATCTTTCGCGATTACAGTCTTATGGTACTCTAGGATACCACCGAGTGATGAGAGTAGCTATGATGGTTCATGATCTTGTTTACTTTGATTGTTGTTTGTGGAATATTTCAATTCAATACTGAGACAATGATGATTAAGGATAAATGCGGTAGGCGCTGTCATATATCTGGCAACCACGCAGTTCCACAATCTGAGCTTAACCCTGAAAAGAATTGGACAATCCTTTTCTGTTATTTTTTTTTTTCTACTAATAAAATCATAGCAATATCCAAATGGTCTTTATCTGGGTGCATTGGATTTTCTTTCTTGGTATTTATTTTCAAATTTGGAGATCATAGCGGTATCCAGATGGTCAATATATGGGTGCATTTGGTTCTCTCTCTTTTCAAAATCAAAGATCATAGCGGTATCCATATGGTCAATATATGGGTGCATTTGGTTCTCTTTCTTTTTAGTTTGTCTACTCCTTCTGGTTATCAGAGATCATAGCGGTATTCAGATGAGCAATATCTGGGTGCATTGGACGCTCTTCCTTTTTCATAATAAGGTGCAATAATGAAAAAAATTGGAAAGCTCGGCAGTGACTTGGGTCCACCATCCTATCTATCAGTCTAATCTATCAATCGATTCTAGAGATAACTTCCCACTAACTTTCTTCTAACTAACACATTCATTACTCAGATATTTCGTGCATAGTAGATTGCATTCATTTATTTGCATAAGAAACAAAATGAAAAGAAAACACGTGTATACATAGTGATCAATAATCAAATGCATGCATTAAACATCTATTAGAATGATTCAAAATAACTGAGAGGGTGGGTGAATCAGTTATCCTAGGTCTAGATGTACCAATTGAACTTATAAACACTTTAACCAACTCAGATCCACTTAGTATTCCACTCGGTCTCTATAGCATATATAAACTTGCAGTTCACTGTCCTAGTATAATCAACTTACAAAATATAAAACTCTTAACAGTATAACACATCAAATAACATTCACACATGTATGACACCAGGATTTAACGTGGAAACCCAATATGAGAAAAAACACTAGTAACATGCTACCAATTTTCACTCTTCTGAAGTGAGCTCTGTGAGGAGCCAACCCTGTTAAAGGTTATAATACACACTATGAAATGTGACCCTGTTAAAGGATTTTATCACCCTGTTAAAAGTGATCCTTATTAGAGGGCTTAGACCATTCTATTAGAATTTCACCTTGATTAAAGGATTTTACAATATGACTGTAAGGTCAACCTGTTTAAAATTATTTTGCACTGATACAATGATTAGAAAGTAAAATTAATTATGATCTAAAACATACAACTCACTTTGCAAATACAGATCCAATTTCACTCAAATTATAATTCACTGATTGGCCTCCATTGTCATCTCAAACTCAGATCTGCTTGTAAAATTTTCAAGCAATCACCACTGTGCAGTCCTGTACTTATCTTCTCAACCTTCTCTACCTTCTGCTTAGATTTTACAATCAACTAAATTAACCTCTACACACATAACCTGCAATTAGGTTAATCTTATACCTCTGTGATCAGGTAGCTAGATCTTTTTCTTCTTAATCATCACCTTAGATCTTAGGGTTTGGTTAGATCCAATGAATCCTTCCAACATTTCATTTTCCATCTGCAAGGTAGAATACATCCTAAAACTCCTTGAATCCATACATAAAAATGGTTAAACATATATTAAATGTTCATTTAATTCTCCACAACAATCATCTTTATCTTAAATATACTTCACATATCCCAAGAAATCAACTATGTGAGCTGGGATCTCAAATCTTCCTCAAACTGTCAAAATACCGACACTCGGTCATCACTGCGTTCTTTCGCTCAGTCATAATTAGATAACTCGGTAATTTTCTGATGCTTGGTTGATACTAAATTTTATTGGTATGTACTGACGCTCAGTTGGTACTCGCATCACTCGACACATACATAAGTTCGTTAATCTTCTACTCTGTTACTCGGTCAAGACTAAACTTGTAGTCATCCAAGCTTCACTTGGTGTTAAGGATAAAAAAAAAATTACCTTACCAACATGCAATCTCATCAAGTAGCCATTGTAGTTTCACATAACTCAACCATCACTAGGTCTTCTTGTTATCTCCTCTTTTCAAATCTTCTTCATCAATCAATTGATATGACGCTTTACAAGATAGCAACTGTCTTACTAGTTAATGTTTGACATCAATGGAAATATAACAATTGTTTCAATTGTAGCTTCCAACAACATCATCATATAAAGTGCATTCATTAAACACCATCCTACATACATATGTCAGTATCATAGGAAAGTAAATCATACATCTAAGAGTCTGCATAATAGAATCTCATCACATACATTTCATCATAAAGCATCATCATATAGAACCATACATATAGAAAGTAAAATTGCACATCATATAGAATCATAAGGTTGCATCTCATATATAGATCTCAATATCTGAGTACAAATGAACGGTCACAAGTCTGACAAAAGAAGGTGATCAACATTAATATCTATAAATATCAGTATTTCAGAGATACAAATCATCAATACAACATCAAAATATATCAGTACATCATCACTAAAAAAATTATACAACAAAATACAAAATGGATCAGGATAGAGTATCAACAAGAGCTACCCCCACCCTTGCTGCCAAGTGGACTGAGGGTGGCATATCAGGTACAGTCCTCTACTGTGGAGAAGGAGCTCCAAAACCACTGCTTTGAGACCTCTGTGGTCTACTAGATCTCTGGGAAGAAGTTTAACTGGGCACTCACTATGTAGAAGGAACAACCTCCTCATAGTGTCGGCGCTAGTAGTCTATCTCTCTTTGGGCCTCATGCCCAGATCTCAAAAATCTTTCAAGAACATCTCGATGAGACGCATCCTGTATGCCATCAATGAAGGCTCTGACCTCTGTGCAAGCCTCTTTCTCCCTGTCCTCTGCAACGGTAACCCTGGCCTCTACAATAGTAACCTGACTCTCCGTAGCAGCGACCGTACTCTCTAAGGAAGTAGCTCGTGCCTCTGAAGCTTTCAGTCTAGCCAGTAGATCAGCTATCTCCTGAGTCATCCTCTCCACCTCTGATGGATCATCTTCCATCCCACCCATAGCCACATCCAAATTACCCTCCTCTCCCCTACTCAATCCCTCCTCTCCAGTGTCCTGCACTACCCAAGAGTCCTCCTCACTAGTCTCACTCCCACTAGTACTTCTGCCAGTATTGATGCTACCAGTGGAAGAGCTAGACCCTACCTCCCCAATCTCCACCAACTCAGTCTCCAAATCCACCATCTCCTCATCTACCCTCACCTCACCCCTCTCCTCACCCCTCTTTTCCAAGAAAACTCCTATACACTGTCGCACTCTCCTAACTAGCTGAGGTGCTACCTCCTCCTCTATTCCCTCCTCTTCCTCTGGTACAACACTGAAACCAACCCACCTACTAATCCCATGTCTACCCCTATTCCTAACTCTCCTACCATCACCACTCAACCCAGGATCATCTCCATCTCCATCTCCCCGCCCACCACCTGGACCACCATCCCTCCCACCACCATGTTCGAATGATTTAGAATAATTGAGAGGGGGGTGAATCAGTTATACTCAGGTCTAGATGTACCAATTCAACTTTTAAACACTTCAACCAGCTCAGATCTACTCAAAAATCCACTCGGTCTCTATAGCATATAATTAGTAACATAAAATTCTAGTCCACTGTCCTAAAGTAATCAAATTGCATAATATAAAACTCTTAACAGTAAAATACATCAAATAAAATTCACACAAGTATGACATGAGGACTTTACGTGGAAACCCAATTTGGGAAAAACCACCAGTAACATGCTACCAATTTTTCACTCTTCTGAAGTGAGCTCTGTGAGGATTCAACCCTGTTAAAGGTTAAAATACACACTGTTAAGTGTGATCCTGTTAAAGGATTTAATCACCCTATCAGGAGTGGCCTTTTTAGAGGACTTAAGAACATTCCATTAGAATGTCACCTTGATTAAATGATTTACAAATGTCTGTTAGTCCAACCTTGATTAAAGTATTTTAACTTATACAATGGTTAGAAAGTAACAACAAGTTTGATTTGAAATATACAACTCACTTTGAAAATATAGATCTACTATAGCTCAAATGTTGATCCACTGACTGGCCTTCATTATCATCTCCATCTCTGATTTGCTTGGAAATCCTTCAAGCAATCACCACTTCACAATTCTTCACTTCTCTTCTCAGCCTTCTCTGCCTTCTGCTTGGGTTAGCCAATTAACTGAATCAACATCTTCAATAACTTGCAATTAGATTATCCTTATACCTCCTTAACTAGGTAGCTTGATCTCTTACCTCTTAAACATCACCATAGATCTTAGGGTTTCGTCAGATCCAATGAATCCTTCCAACATTTCGTTCTCCTTCTATCCTTCTAGATAATTATAAAAAATCCTTCTTGAATCCATGCATAGAAATGGTTAATCATACATTAAATGCTCCAAGTCATTCATCCTTATCTTCAACATGCTTTACATATCCCAAGAATTCAACTGTGTCGGCTGGGAATCTCGATTCCTTCACAAACTGTAAAATACTGACACTCAGTCATCACTATGTTCTTCCGCTTGGTCATCACTGAATATTTCGGTAAATACCGATGCTCGGTCGACACTATATAACTCAGTTTGTATTGGTGCTCGGTCAACACTAGCATCACTCGGCTTAAACATAAGTTCCTTAATCTTTTGCTCTTTTTCTTGGTCAAGACTAAGCTTTTAGTCTTCCTTACCTTAGTGTTATAGATAAACAACATATTATCTTATCAATGTGCCAACTAATCAAGTATCCATTGTAGTTTCTCATAACTCAACCATTTCACTAGGTCTTCTTGTTATCTCCTCTTTTCAAATCTTCTTTATCAATCAAATGATATGGCACTTTACTAGATAGCAATTGTCTTACCAGTTAAGGTTTGACATCAATGACAATATAACAATTGTTTCAATTGTAGCTTCCAAAATGTCCCTACCTCCATCCCTCCCTCCTCGTCTATGCTGACACCTCCTCATGATGGTACCTACAACAGGATGAGAAACATCGATCAAAGAAATAGGTCAGGACTGCAACCACCATGCATCAAACTGAGGGGTCGTGCTTGCACAAACACAAGCTCAATATCAGTGCTATAGGGACGATAAAACATAAGCAACTAATCAAGAGAGTATCTAAAAAAAAGAGAGCATAACAAAGAATATAGCATCAAGAATGACAAACTAAAACTTCAACCTGCATCCACAGTGGCTAATCGTCACGTCCAAGCAACATGAAGCAGAACCATGAACTCAATCCTAGCAGCATCAAGAGGAACTATACCACCCCAGAGAGTAACATCCCTCGACCGTCGGGAAAAGTAACAATAAGAGTCTATGACATCCTGCTTCTCGCCAAACTAGCACAACACCCTGTCGGTGTTGTGAAAATCAATCATGTGAATATGATCACTAAAATGACCAATCAAGAATCTCCTCTGACGATAGAAAGGAAGATGGGAATCCTCTTTATCGCAAACAGGGCAATCCCTGTAAGGTCTCCAGATGAAACAGGGAATTATGTCCAACTATTGCCTCCAATACATCAAATGCCCCATATGGGACTAAACAATGGCTCCATCGTACATGTAAACATAAGGTCTCTCCAGAGAAAGATCATACTCTGAAGCACAACACCAAGCAAGGTAGTCAATCTATCCAACCCCATGCCAAACCTAGACAATGGGATATCATAAGGATCAGACATACCATAATGATCCTAGGGAAAACCTAAAAATTTAGACAGAGCTCCAATACAAGGACCATGAGAATAATCTACAAGAGCACCCTGAATAGGAATTTGCAGTATGTGATAAACATCCTCCAGAGTAACAGTGCACTCACCAGTCAGAAAATGAAATGTACAAGTATCAGAATGCCATCTCTCTAGTAAAGCATAGATCATACCCCTATTGGTCATGATCTCGGGCATATATGAAATCCACTATAAACCTATCTACTTAAGAACATCTCTCTCATCCTCAGAAAGCTAGAATCGATATACTAGACCTGCTGGTCTCGACTCTCGGCACCGCAGAATAGGTCAGCGAGCTGCAAAGAACATAGAATAGTCACCCATCAGTGTTAGGACAGAGAAAAAATTAGACAAGTGCAAAAATATCCAAGAAGGAAACTTAACAGATTGATTGCGATAAATAATAAGCAATTGTGATACTTTTATAGTGATTGTGGCATGCAAACGACAATGCGACACTCAATTTGCAATTGCGGTATTAAACATTGAAAATTGTGAAACCCTTATCAATTGCAACAAGAAGTTCACATTTGAGGCACCTAAAACCACAGTTGTGACAAAACTATAGACAATTATGACACTTTTAAAAATAAAGCATCAAGACAATTGACTAAAAATGCAATAAATGCAAGCAACAAATGCACAAGGTATAAGCTACTCACCGAAGGCCCTGCGACAGCTAGTCGACGGAAGGTACGAACTCGATCTGACACGTGAATGACAATTGAAAGGCTTGATATCGCTAAAAATAACTCAAACAACAGACAAAACTAAAGAAAAACTCACCAGAAGATCAGTAGCTCCAAGAGTGCAAAGTGACAAATGAAAGCCCTTCCAAGCTATTTATAAGCGATCCAAGGAAATCCGCCAAGGAAATCCTAATTCCTGAAGGACCCCTATTTTATCATCCCGGGCCCCAGAAAGTTACACAACTGATATCAAAAGCATATTTAAGTAATTTCACAAATGACCAGATACCCAGATAATCATTTTGTAGTATCAACAAATTAACGCTCATGTGACAAATTTTTGCTCAAATTTGTTGAGGGGGCATAAATACGCCTGCTATCGTCGGGGCAAGCTAGGTGGTGGTACCCTAAATTTTGAGAATTTAGAACTCCCAATCAATTATCAAGAAGCAAGTTTCTCCATACTAAAAAAATTAAAGGAAGGAAGCTTTATGACACAAATAAATAGAACTAACTAATTGAAGCCTTCAAAAAATGCTAGAATTTTAACCTGCTACAAAGATGATGCCGACAGAGGCTGAAGATGGTCAAATTTTAAAAATCTAAAACTGATCCAGTTCGGGCAATCAAATTTCCTATCTCTAGCAAAAATCTTAGCTTTTCACGGTGTGTTTTGGATTTTCGACCAAAGCCAAATCTGAAAGTTAGGTAGTTATTTTTTAGTTAGTTTAGTGTTTTTTCAAAATATTTTATAATAAGGGTTGTGTCTTTTCACCTTAAGGAGGTGTGAAAGCCACTCAAACACATATATATACATAATGTAAAATGTAAAGACAACATAATACAATATAATACAATTTCACATATTTGGATAGTTTTTAATCGACATGTATAACATGGACCTGGATGTACTATTTTTTCAAAATCAATAAAGATAAGTCCTTTTTCTTTCACATGTGTAATAGTTTCATTATTATGTTACAATTAGTCCCTCGGATAAACCAATAGAACTTCTTCAAAATGATAGTTTGATGTGCATGCTTCCTGATTTGATTCATAGTCTATATTTTCAATTGGTTTTCTCATTTTGCATGGTTAAATTCTA
>MU228135.1:1372204-1385811 GCA_018584345.1 Thuja plicata | reverse complement strand
AGAACAATCTACACATTAACACCTTATATTTCAAGATAATCAATTCACAAACAATCTATAAATCAAATCAATCATTTCTATACCTTATCTATTACATTTTAGTAAGATCATATCATCCCATATCATATAACACCATATATTTCGTATCCTACACATCTATTAATTAATGGTTTTTTAATCATTAATTAACCATCTATTTTCTTCTAATTTTATTCCCCAAATCATCTAATCATATCCCAAAATTAATTAAATAACTAATTTTATTTAATTAATTAACCTTAATTGATTAATCTTCATTAATTAATTAAATTCAATTTTCTAAAATTTAAATTTAAATATTTAAACTTATTAATTAATTCTTGTAATTAAATTAATTCAATTTCATTCAATCATTCAATTCTAAATAAAAAAGAATTCAATTATTTCACATGTTGAATACTTTAATTACAAAAATGAATTAAATATTTATTTAAATCTTTTCTTTAGTTCAAAAAATAAAACTCTTGATCAGATCTATGATTCCATGAATTACTCCACCTACCTCTTCAGTTCAAAAAGGTAACTCCAAATTACATTTTTAAAAGGTAATTTGGAGTTACCTTTTTGAACTGAAGAGGTAGGTGAAGTAATTCATGCAATCAGAGATCCGATCAAGAGTTCTCTTTTTTGAACTAAAGAATGGATTTAATTAAATATTTAATTCATTTTTGTAATTAAAGTATTCAACATGTGAGATAATTAAATTCCTTTTTATTTAGAATTGAATTATTGAATGAAATTAAATTAATTAAATTAGAATAATTAATTAATAAGTTTAAATATTTAAATTTAAACTTTAGGAAATTGAATTTAATTAATTATTGAAGATTAATTAATTAAATAAAATTAGTTATTTGATTAATGTTGGGGATATGGTTAGATGATTTGGGGAATGAAATTAGAAGAAAATAGATGATTAATTAATAATTAAAAAATCATTAATTAATAGATGAAAATTAGTGTTTGTAATGTAAAGTCACAAGTCTGTCTATTTTAGGGTATCTACATTTGCCCCTCTTTGATGCATTGTGGCTTGTTGCATTGTGTCAAAGAATATTCTATTTTGATCTTGCCCCAGTTTGCCCCAGCGATAACAGGTGTATTTATGCCCCTTCACAAATTTGAGCGATACTACAAAATGATCTGGTTGTTTGTGAAATTACTTAAATATGCTCATGATATTAGCTGTGTAACTTTTCGGGCCCCAAGACGATAAAATAGGGGTCCTTCAAGAATTAGGGTTTCCTTGGATCACTTATAAATAGCTTGGAGGGCCTTTCATTCGCCACTTTGCACCACCTAGTGAGTTTTGCTTTAGTTTTATCTTCTTTTTGAGTTGTTTTTTAGCGATGTCGGGCCTTCCAGGTGTCATGCGCGTTTCAGATCGAGTCCGTACCTTCCAGTGGCCAACTGGTGTAGGACCTACGGTGAGTATCTTATACCTTGTGCATTTATTGCATTTTTAGTAGCACCAATTTGCAATGGGGGTAAGCAATCAAAAATACTAAGAACAAATCCACGAACAATAAAATAACGAGCAATCAAGGAGGAATACAGACGAATGCAAACCAACAAAGCTCAAATCTTCTATTGTCTCTCTCTACTCCTTCTGAAATGTTGTGTGTGGTGCTCAGTATTAGTATCAGCAGAGTCTATGACTTGGGAGTTTTGAGAAATGATATTGATTTTGATCACATGAATGCTTTGAATGCCTCTAGGAAGAATCATGCAGAGTAAGGGTTCACGCAAGCTTAAAATCCTAGATCCTTCAAATGGTTATGAAGGGTTGATTATATGAAATATGAAAATGATATGGACGGTTGAGATCGATCCCAGAGATTAGAGAATGAATGGTTGAGATCAAAGGGAACTAGAGAAGCCATCAGTAAACTCCACCTCCTCAACTTGGAGAGAGGAGCTAAAGTTTAGTTAACTAAATAACTGATTATGAGTTATCTTTTGAACTAAAGAGGTAATTTGGAGTTACCTTTTTGAACTGAAAAGGTAGGTGGAGTGATTCATGCAATCAGAGATCTGATTAAGAGCTCTCTTTTCTTAACTAAAGAAATGATTTAATTGAATATTTAATTCATTTTTGTAATTAAAGTATTCAACATGTGAGATAATTGAATTCTTTTTTATTTAGAATTGAATTATTGAATGAAATTAAATTAATTTAATAAAATTAATTTAATTAGAAGAATTAATTAATAAGTTTAAAATTTTAAATTTAAACTTTAGGAAATTAAATTTAATTAATTAATGAAGATTAATCCATTAAGGTTAATTAATTAAATAAAATTAGTTATTTAATTAATTTTGGGGATATGATTAGATGATTTGGGGAATGAAATCAGAAGAAAACAAATGATTAATTAATAATTAAAAAACCAATAATTAATAGATGAAAATTAATATTTTTAATGTAAAGTCGCAAGTCTGTCCATTTTAGGGTGTCTACAATTTGTTCCTCAAAAAAATACCTTTGAAAATTCACACAAACAAAATTTTTTTACTTTGTCACAATATGTGAATAATCTCTTTTTTTTTTGAAAAAAAAAGACATAATATTTATTTATACCCAACCACTCAATTTTAAAAAAATCAGCCGACCTAGTTTGAGAGAACATGGGTGATTAATATTACCCATGTTCAATCGAAGTAGGTCATTGCAATATTGTTTGTGCTCTATGTGTTCAATTGAAGAGGGGTTTAATCAAACCCCCTTTGGTCTAACGTATGTTCAATTGAATGGCCCTTCTATGGGCTTCTCCCCCAAAATCACCTTATTTTTGCATATTTTTGTCCTTTGAAGCTCTAGTTGAAGGCTCAAATAGAACAATATTGACAAAACTAGATGCAATATTATGCTACTCAAAATGAGCTTTTCAATGATTATGATATTAATATATATTGAGCTTATTATGATTTGCTGGTAAATAGATTTGTCACTGCAGATGTTTCTTCAAAACTGACCCTGTTCGCCCAAAGAGCAGTGACAACCATGCCAACAGTTGGAGGGATTGAATCTGATCACAATAAAATCACAATCTTCCTCTACAATTGATAGGGGCATCTCCCTTGTATGATGGGGGTATTTGATATTTGTGTACTTTTCACTGGAAAATACAAAAGGAGACAAAATAGAATTAAAGAAAACAAATAACAGAAAGCTGAATGATAGACATACAAATACAAAATAGGATTTCACAATGGATAATGATTACAAAGTGGTATTTAGCACAAAATGTAATGATGCCATTTAAGAATTGATAACAAATCCTAACATACGAAAAGATACACTATCCCAGTAAGTTCACATCAAGATACCAATAAATGAATGTATTTCACCATATCAATTGCATAGATTAGAAAGACTATAGAATCCCACCATTACATAAGAGATTACCAACTTAACATATGAAAATTACAATAACAATTGATGAACACATTTGAGACGTACGACTAAATGCATTCTTCATAATTTCTTTGAAAATATACAAGTTCAAAGACTCTTTTGTACATAGTGTAAAACCAAAAATCTCTTTGAAAATTTCTCCATAATTTCCCCTTTTCCAAAGATTCCCCCTGTATACAATTATTTGTCTCATATATATAGATATGAGTGGTGTAACCACTTAGAGTAACTCCTTAACTACCTCATGTAACTACCTAACTACCTCATGTAGCTACCTAACTACCTCATGCAACTACTTGAGGTAACTACCTAACTATCTCATGTAACTACTTGAGGTAACTACCTAGTATTTATTTGAGACAACTTCTTAGAATAACCATTTAAAGAATCTTTCAAAAGATATCACTTAAAATAACTTCCAATTTAGAATAACCACTTCCTCAATATAAGTTAGGATTAACCCAACTTTTACGTGAATTTGAGCCCAAAATCTAACATTAGTTACAATAAGTGATATGAGTCACTCTTACAAAATGATAACTTGAAACTTGTAACCCCTTGAGTTATGAATTTTGTCAAAGTACTTTTCTATCTTTGTCATCTTTGTTCATACTCGCAAGAATTACTCCGTTAAGCCATTTGAAACACAAATCATAGGTTTTCCTCAAGGATGAAAATGATTGAATGTTGCAAAATGCCCACATATAAGTACATTGATCATCAGCATAAAGAATGTCTATTCAACCGCATCTCGACATTCAAGGACATGCACTCAATTAGATTTGATAAGTATCTTTTCATTCCATGGACACTTCAATTCAAAAGAATTTGTGTTCCTTTATTTTTTGATAAATATTTGAGGTGGACATGATGTGGACTATTTTGGTCCTAGGATGAGAGTTTTGAAGAATGTAACCCACTAAAAAGATCGAGCAATCAAGCTATCCATTATGTACATTCTATCTTCTACCTTAATGCTTTTCCAAAAACTCCAATAATGTATGACCAATTCACTTGTATCCTTCTCTTTTTTGTCTCAAAGCATGGTCCTATTAAGCAAATCTTCATTTATTGAGCAGTTGTAAGCACATGTCTCTTGTTTTGAGATATGAGGCTTATCCTTTCATAATGTGAAATAGAGTTGGAAACCTTTACATTGGATGCTAATTGAACTTGTGAATTAGTATTGAAGAGTCAATGGACCATTATTATGCATCAACCAAATATTTGACTTTACTTTCCATTCAAGAATCAACATATCAAGTGATCTTATTAATGGCCTTTCGTCAAACAAATTTGAACCGCATCAAAACTTCTCTCAACAAAAGAATATCACCACTCGCCAAAATTGTTTGAGTTTTTGATCTCACAATAAAATCTTTATATAAGTTTTCGAGTCTCTTTTGGAGTTTGTGGCACATTGCATGCTCATATGTCTATTTTATGTTTCCATGCTGAATCAAAATTTCTTACTTTGGCCTGCGGGTAGGGTTTGGATGCCATCAACCTGATAAAAGACCATGTTTATGTGAACCCTTTTATTCATGTTCTGCAATCATTTCCATTCATCCCTTGAGATGACGTTTCTTTGAGGCTTTCTGTGTTGGATGTGATTCCTCATTTTGCATGTAATGCTATTGGCCGCATTTGAAGTTTAAAAATCTCTATCCTTTTTGCTTGGTTGGATATTCATACCCTGTTCGAAATTCCCACTCACAGTGAGGAAACTTGCAGAGGTTGTTGAATTCATTTCTACATCATCTAATTGCATTTGATTGAAGGTTTCTAAAGACTCTTCAACATGTTCGATCTGTGTATTTCCTACCATCATTGAACTCCATGAGATAACATTTCCTTCCAGATTTTGTCAAACAATTTGGGTTCTTTGTCCATGATACCACCTTTTTCTTGCATGTCAACTTTTTCCACTTCCAATGATAGTTTATGGTAATGATCTTTCTACCAAATATGTTCCCATACACAGTCCTCAAACCTTCAATTTTGCACAGTAGAGAGCGTGGCGGCAAGATTGTAGAAACGGGTTTATTTTGTGTAAATTCTGCAATTATTACTCCATGAGATAGCGTTTCTTTCTTGACAGTTTGCCAAAATTCATGGAATGATGTCTAAGGTTGATGAATTGACCTTTACATCTACAAAATGCATTTACTTGAAAGCTTCTAAAGCTTTTTCAACATTCCCATTTCCTGCATATCATGCCATGTCATGAGATATTTGGTCTAATAGCTTTTGTGCCTTACCAATGCACCCACGTTCTACACACATATCCATTACAACAACATTCCTTGATTAATTTCCGTTCTCCTATAAAACTTTCCATCGCATTTAGTAGTGAAATGGAAACTCTTTGAGGCATTCTTGTCAGAATTGATCAGGAACTTTGCCTATGATTCCTTGTTTTGCGTGCATGTCGAGCAAGGAGCATCCTGCAACCATTTCTTTTAGTTTCTTGAGATGACATTCGTTTAAGACTCCCTGTCAAATGATTCAGGTCCATTATCTATGATTGCACATTCTTGATAGCTAAAACATTCAAAAAAATCCTCCTTTCTTTCGCACTTTGATGAATGCGTGTACGCTATCTCAAATCTTCCATTTAACCCAATGTGGAGAACCTGCATCATGTGATACTCTCTCGAGCCATTTTACCAAATGAACAAAGTTTGGAGGTAGTTTTTTTTTTTAAATTAGTTATAATAACTAACTCCCACCGAAAGATGTGTCAATGTTTCAACCAACTTGGACTTCTCCGAATTGCCAATGAATAGTTGTAAACTATATCAACTTTTTACAAAACTTTGGAAAGTTGAGTGAATTGCCGATGTAGTAGTTGGAGTGCATTGGAGGTTTTATAAACTTGTCAGTATATATATATATATATATATGTCGAGAGTAATCTAGTGCGCCTATTTTTCATGTGTATTAGGGATGATTAAAATAAGCGCCTCGAGAAGGATTACTCTCAGCGTCTAGTAGGTCGCGGTGCAACATGGAAGACATTTTTTGATTAATGGTTATGGTTAGAGTTAGGGTTAGAGTTAGAGTTAGGGTCAGATTTAGGGTTAGGGTTAGGGTGATTTTTTATGGTTGGAATGTACAGTTAGGGTTAGGGTTAGGGTTAGGGTTAGAGTTAGGGTTAGGTTTAGGGTTAGGGTTAGAGTTAGGGTTAGGGTTTGGGTTAGGGTGATTTTTTACAGCTGGAATGTACAGTTAGTGTTAGGGTTAGGGTTAGGGTTAGGGTGATTTTTACAGTTAGGGTCAGGGTTAGGGCCATTTTTACAGTTAGGGTTAGGGTTAGGGTTAGTGTTAGGGTTAGAGATAGGGTTACGATTAGGGTTAAAGTTTGGGTTAGGGTGATTTTTACGGTTAGGGTTAGGGTTAGAGTTACAGTCAGGATGATTTTTTACAGTTAGGATGCACATGGGTTTGGGTTAGGGTTAGAGTTAGAGTTAGGGTTAGGTTAGGGTTAGGGTTAGAGTTACGGTTAGGATTTATGGTTATGGGTTAGGGTTAGGGTTAGGGTTAGAGTTAGGGTTAAAATAGGATTACAGTTAGGCTTAGGGTTAGGGTGATTTTTAGGGTTAGAGTTATAGTTAAGGTGATTTTTATGATTAGGATGTACAGTTATGGGTTTGGGTTAGGGTTAGAGTTAGGGTTAATGTTAGGGTTAGGGTTAGGGTTAGGGTGATTTTTACAGTTAGAATGTACGGTTATGGGTTAGGGTTAGGGTTAGAGTTAGGGTTAGTATTAGGGTTAGAGATAGGGTTATGATTAGGGTTAGGGTTAGGGTGATTTTTATGGTTAGGGTTAGGGTTAGTGTTACTGTTAGAATGATTTTTTACAGTAAGGATGCATGGTATGGGTTTGGGTTAGGGTTAGAGTTAGAGTTAGAGTTAGAGTTAGGGTTAGGATTAGGGTTAGGATGTACAGTTTAGGATTAGGGTGTAGGGTGAGGGGTAGGATTAGTATCATCTTAATGGTTAGAGAAAGGGTTACAGTTAGGGTTAGGGATATAATTATGGTTAGGGTTATAGTTAGGGTTACGGTGATATTTACGGTTAGGATGTATGGTTATGGGTTTGGGTTAGGATTAGAGTTAGGGTTAGGGTTAGGGTTAGGGTTAGAGATAGGGTTAGGGTTAGGGTGATTTTAACAGTTAATATTAGGGTTAGGATTAGGGTTAGAGTTAGAGTTAGAGTTAGGGTTAGGGTTAGAGTTATGGTTAGGATGTACTGTTATGGGTTTGGGTTAGGGTTAGAGTTAGAGTTAGAGTTAGGGTTAGGGTTGGAGATAAGGTTAGAGTGAGGGTTAGGGTTAGGGTGATTTTTACAATTAGGGTTAGAGTTATGGTTAGGGTGATTTTTATGGTTAGGATGTACAGTTATGTGTTTGGGTTATGGTTATGGTTAGGGTTAGGGTTAGATATGGGGTTAGGGCTAGGGTTAGGCTTAGGGTGAGTTTTACGGTTAGGGTTAGAGGTAGAGTTAGGGTTAGTGTTGTGATGTAAAGTTTAGGAATAGGGTGTAGGGTGAGGGGTAGGATTTATATCATCTTAATGGTTAGAGTAATAGTTAGGGTTAGGGTTATAATTAGGGTTACGATAATTTTTGAGTTAGGATGTACGATTATGGTTTTGTGTTAGGATTAGGGTTAGGGTAATTTTTATGGTTAGGATGTAGTGTTTAGGAATAAGGTGTAGGGTGAGGGGTAGGATTAGTATCATCTTAATGGTTAGAGTTAGGGTTAGGGTTAGGATGATTTTTATGGTTAAGGTTAGTGTTAGGCTTATAATTAGAGTTAGGGTTATGATTAGGGTTAAAGATAGGGTTAGGGTTATAATTAGAGTTAGAGTTAGGTTTAGGGTTATGGTAAGGGTAAGGGTTAGGGTTAGGGTTAGGGTTAGGGTCAGGGTGAGTGGTTAGAATTAGGGGTAGGATGAGATTAAGGTCGTGGTTTGGGATAGGATGTTATGTTTATAATTAGTTGGTGTATCATATTTAGTGTAACATTAAGGGTAAAAATAATGTTCTAGTAAATGCTTAGTACAGTTAGGGTTTGGGAAGATCGTTTAGAGTAAGGTGTATTATTAATATATTAGTTAGGTTGAGACTTAGGTTTAGGTTCTGAGTTATTTTACTAATGTTGAAACGGTTAGGAGTAAGGTTTACAGTTAGGTTCAAATCAAACGAAGTGTTATGGTTAAGTTTAAAATTTGGTTGACTGTTAGAATAAGATTAGGGATGTGGTCACCAATCGGATGTAGGTTTTAGAGTTATCATTAATATAATAGGTAGTGTGAGATTTAGGTGTACATTTAGACTATTTGGTTAGGGTAAGGGTTTGCTATAGTTTTATGACATTGATTATATATAGGTAATAGTTACTATTATATTTAGGCTTACGACTGTGGTTAGGGGTTAGAGTTACAGTTAGGGGTAATCTTAGGGTGACTGTTATAGCAAGATAATGAACATAGATAGCGATGGGATGTATGTTGTACTTGTATGATTTGTATCACACTAAGGATTTTTATCACACTTTTTCCCATTAAGGGTTTAGATTTAGGATCAATATCGTACTTATCAGTATTAGAGTTACGATTAGAGTTAGTGATGTAGTGTAGGTATTATAGTTAATATTGCGATCATACTTAGTAACATAGATATATGGTTACAATTAGAATGAATATTATTGAAATAATAGTTGTACACTTAGAATGAATATAATCATTCAGATTAGGATTATGCTTAGAATTAGCATGTGGGTTTTATACAAAATTTAGTGCCTAACATATATGTGAGATGTCCTTTGTGAATAATTTTGCATATTTATTTGGAACATCCATTGAAGGCATCCTTTTTATGGGACACATATTTGAAAGCCATTAATATTAGAAACTTACATAGATGAAAGGGGAAATATAAGTCCTAGTAGAACTATTTAGATGAAGTTAAAAATGTGAAAGCCAAGACAAGGATGAACTATATAAAAAACATTTCTCTGTAATGATGTAAGTACATCACCTATTCTTCAATGATTAAGATAGTATTGCAACCTTTATTTGAACAATGATCGTGGTAGACTTCTTTCGTCATTGATGGAAATGCATCTACTTTTGTAGATGTGTCATGCACAAATCTTGTAGCATCTTCCATCTGCATTATTTCCAGTTCTTCAACATAATAAACTGATAGCGATGCATTCTCCACGACTTTGATTATATTTGTGCATGATTCTTTAATTATTCGTGCACACTTGTCAAATTCAGTCTCAAAGAAATCATTTGAGGCCACCGAAGTATCTAGGCTCATATCAATGATGTTTGACTCTCTGTCGGAGGAAACCATAGTTCGAATGGTATGTTGCAAATTTTTAAACAAACATCAGCCTATAGAAATAATTAGAATAAAAGTACATTTATTTTGTAAATTTAAAAAAAAATGAAATCAATAATGTTTAAAATAAGATAATAGATGATGTAGTATGATGAATTGTGAGAAAAAATATTTTAACAACCATAAGAAATAAAAAAATTAACCATGTTGCATTATAGTTTGGAACTCTACATGTTCCTGGAACACGTTCTATGGATTCTGAATTTTCATTTTCAACATCCAAGTGAATGTTTATATTAGGTGGATGGTTATACCCCTCACTTGTTTGGGGATCAACTTGTTGCCCTTCATGCCTTTGCTCATTTTGAAGAGGAGGGAGTTGTTTAGAGGTTCTTTGACAGTTGTTTCTTTCTACATTTATTTCATCTTTATTTTCAATTTCCAATTGTTCCACTGTTACTTCAACCCTTCTTGTAGCAGACCTTCATCTACCAACTTGATTGTGTAGAATTATATGTTGTTCTATTTTATTTTCTGTCATTTGTTTTTGTTGACGTCTATGACTCTCTCTTCGATATTATCTTTAATTCTAATATTAAACTTACTAATTCTAATATTTAGAATAAATTATCTAAATCTAATATTGAAATCACTAAATCTAATATTTAAAACAAATTATCTAAATCTAATTAATCTAATATTGAAATTACTAATTCTAATATTTAAATCAAATTATCTAAATGTAATATTGAAATGACTAATTCTATGAAATGAATAATACCAATATTTAAATCAAATAATCTAAATGCAATATTGAAATCACTAAATGCAATATTGAAATCACTAAATACAATATTTGAATCAAATTATCTAAAACTAATTATTTTAATATAATATTTTAATCAAATTATAAAAATGTAATATTGAAATCATTTTTTTAAAATCTAAGCAAGAATTTAATTCCCTAATACAAAATAATTTTAGTACCAAAATTATTATAACAAAGATTAGTACATTAAAATATTGAAAAATATACGACATTTCCATCTATTAAAATTTATTTTAAACATTAGTAGTCCGATATTATTAAAATGAAACAATTAAAATATTTAAGAACAATATGCAAATCAAAATGGTTATATTTAAATACTAAATCTTATACATTGAAATATTGAAAAATGTAGCGGCATTTCTGTCCATATATTAAAACTTTATTTCAAATAAAAGAGTAACATTATTTTTAAAAATTAAAATATTAAAATATTACCTTATAAATGTAATATATTAAAATTTTAGAAAATATGACGACATTTCCATCCATATAAAAATATTATAAACTAAAACTAAAACATTATACAGTAAATTATAACTATAAATCTAAAACATTAAAAAGTAAATCTAAAACTAATATATAAAATATATCTAAAACATTAAAAAGTAAATAAAACATTATAAATTAAATCTAAATCTAAATGACAACATTGCTTTCTATATTTTAAAATACTAAAAAGTAAATATAAATATTAAACCTAAATCTAAATCTAAATCTAAATATTAAAATTAAATTTAAATATTTAAATTATATACAAAAACAAAGTAATTAAATAAATAAATATGAAAGGCTCTTCAAATTCCTCTTTCATGCTCGTCTCTCCAAATCCGAAAAAGCATGCAATTTTTTTTATCTTATATTTCTATTTTTGTTTTTATTTCAGATTTTTCTAATGCCATTTGACATTTTTAAAGTTTACAAAATCAAAGTAATTAAATAAATAAATAAATATGAAAGGCTCTTCAAATTCCTCTTTGCATGTTTGTCTCTCCAAATCCGAAAAAACATATAAATTTTTTTAAAAAATTAATTTTCTTCAAATGCCATTTGGCACTCCTTTATTTTCGGCCTTTTATGGCTTTATATTTCAATTTTTTATTTTATTTTCCAATTTTTCTAATGCCATTTGACATTTTTGAAGTTTTTTTAAAATTAAAATATTAAAAAAATATATTTAAATCAAAATGACAATATTTAAATAATAAATAAAATATATTGAAATTTTTGAAAATACAGCAGCATTTAAAAACATCATAAATTAAAATTAATCATTATAAAGTAAATCTAAAACATTAAAAAGTAAATCTAAAATTAATATATAAATATATCTAAACTAGCATAGATATACCTATATATATATATATATATATATATATATATATATATATATATATATGCCGAGAGTAATCCTTCTCGAGTACGTCTATTTTTCGTGTGTATTAGGGATGATTAAAAATAGGTGCCTCAAGAAGGATTACTCTCGGCGTATTATATATATATATATATGCAAGTAGGTCACAGCGCAACATGGAAGCCATTTTTTATTAATGGTTATGGTTAGAGTTAGGGTTAGGTTTAGAGTTAGGGTCATATTTAGGGTTAGGGTTAGGGTTAGGGTGATTTTTATAGTTAGGGTTAGGGTTAGGGTCATTTTTACAGTAAGGGTTAAGGTTAGGGTTAGGGTTAGGGTTAGTGTTAGGGTTAGAGATAGGGTTACGATTAGGGTTAAGGTTTGGGTTAGGGTGATTTTTACGGTTAGGGTTAGGGTTAGAATTATAGTAAGGATGATTTTTTATGGTTAGGATGCATGACATGGGTTTGGGTTAGGGTTAGAGTTAGGATTAGTGTTAGAGTTAGAGTTAGAGTTAGGGTTAGGTTAGGGTTAGGGTTAGAGTTACGGTTAGGTTGCACGGTTATGGGTTATGGTTAGGGTTAGGGTTAGATTTAGAGTTAGGGTTAGAGTTAGGGTTAGGGTTATAGTTAAGATAGGATTATAGTTAGGGTTAGGGTGATTTTTAGGGTTAGAGTTATAGTTAGGGTGATTTTTATGGTTAGGATGTACGGTTATGGGTTTGGGTTAGGGTTAATGTTAGGGTTAGGGTTAGGGTGATTTTTACAGTTAGAATGTACAGTTATGGGTTAGGGTTAGGGTTAGAGTTAGGGTTAGCATTAGGGTTGGAGATAGGGTTGTGATTAGGGTGATTTTTATGGTTAGGGTTAGGGTTAGTGTTACAATTAGGATAATTTTTTACAATAAGGATGCATGGTATGGGTTTGGGTTTGGGTTAGAATGAGGATTAGGGTTAGAGTTAGAGTTAGAGTTAGAGTTAGGGTTAGGATTAGGGTTAGGATGTACAGTTTAGGATTAGGGTGTAGGGTGAGGGGTAGGATTAGTATCATCTTAATGGTTAGAGAAAGGGTTATAGTTAGGGTTAGGGTTATAATTATGGTTAGGGTTATAGTTAGGGTTATGGTGATATTTATGATTAGGATGTACAGTTATGGGTTTAGGTTAGGATTAGAGTTAGGGTTAGGGTTAGAGATAGGGTTAGGGTTAGGTTGATTTTTATGATTAGGGTTAGGGTTAGGGTAATTTTTATAGTTAATATTAGGCTTAGGATTAGGGTTAGAGTTAGCGTTAGAGTTAGGGTTAGGGTTAGGGTTAGGGTTAGGGTTGGGGTTAGAAATTTGGTTATGGTTAGGGTTAGAGGGTGATTTTTAAGGTTAGGGTTAGGGTAAGAGTTATGGTTAGGATGTACGGTTATGGGTTTGGGTTAGGGTTAGAGTTAGAGTTAGGGTTAAGGTTAGAGATAAGGTTAGAGTGAGAGTTAGTGTTAGGGTTAGGGTATTTTTACAATTAGGGTTAGGGTTAGAGTTATGGTTAAGGTGATTTTTACGGTTAGGATGTACAGTTATGGGTTTGGGTTATGTTTATGGTTAGAGTTAGGGTTAGGGTTAGGGT
>MU228135.1:1343704-1363407 GCA_018584345.1 Thuja plicata | reverse complement strand
CTGGGTTCTTACTGAGTTTTTTCTTAAACTCACATTTTTAAAAATTTCCTTGCAGGTGCACACCACTATGATGATGGATCATAAGAAACTTCGGAGATTTCTTCAGGACGGACATGCCACCTTTTTTTCTTTTGAGCTTAAAAATGGTCATGAATGGAGGAGGAACCTGGATAACCTTCAAGTGTTTGAGAAGACTTTCGACAAAGTAAGCAAAGAAATCAAAAGAAACAGGAACTCCAAGAAAGACATCTTAGCCATGCTTGCTGAGATTCAGAACAAGAAAAAAGTTGCGTGGATGGAAGGGGAGCAGGGCTGGACCACCTGGGTCGATATCACTGATGGACACCTTCATTAGTGGCTTATTGTGCACATTTTTTGCATACTGTTATTAACTCTGGAAACTCCTTTCGTTTTGCTCTTCTGAGCTGTCTTTCCGTTGGGGTTATGTCCCCCTTTTGATACTATGGATTTCTTCAATGTAATGACTTTTTGAACACTTTATTATCAATACAAAAAAAATCTAAATCTAAATGGCAACATTGCCTTCTATATTTTAAAATACTAAAAAGTAAATATAAATATTAAACCTAAATCTAAATCTATATCTAAATATTGAATTTAAATTTAAATATTTAAATTATATACAAAAACAAAGTAATTAAATAAATAAATATGAAAGGCTCTTCAAATTCCTCTTTCATATTTGTCTCTCCAAATCCAAAAAAGTATGCAATTTTTTTTAAAAAAAAAATTTCTTCAAATGTCATTTGGCAATCCTTTATTTTCGGCCTTTTATGATCTTATATTTCTTTTTTTTTTTATTTCAAATTTTTCTAATGCCATTTGGCATTTTTAAAGTTTACAAAATCAAAGTAATGAAATAAATAAATATGAAAGGCTCTTCAATTTCCTCTTTGCATGCTTGTCTCTCCAAATCTGAAAAAATATGCAATTTTTTAAAAAAAACTAATTTTCTTCAAATGTCATTTGGCACTCCTTTATTTTCATCCTTTTATGGCTTTATATTTAAATTTTTTATTTTATTTTTGGATTTTTCTAATGCCATTTGACATTTTTGAAATTTTTTTAAAATTAAAATATTAAAAAACAATGTTTAAATCAAAATGACAATATTTAAATAATAAATATAATATATTAAAATTTTTGAAAATATGACAACATTTAAAAACATTATAAATTAAAATTAATCATTATAAAGTAAATCTAAAATTAATATACAAAATATATCTAAAACATTAAAAAATAAATAAAAATATTAAAATATTATAGATTAAATCTAAATCTAAATCTAAATGACAATATTGCGCTCCATATTTTAAAATAGTAAAAAGTAAATGTAAATGTTAAACCTAAATCTAAATCTAAATATTAAATCTAAATCTAAATATTTAAACTATATACAAAAACAAAGTATTTAAAGAAATAAATATTTTACCTTTAAATCTCCTCCAAAACTATCTCTTTTATTCTCTTCCAAAGCTCTCATGCTTTTCTCTACAAAACAACAAATTAAATGAGGGAAGAACTCTTTTATAATTTGAGAGCATCTCCTCATCTTTCCCAAAGGATGCCTCTTTGCATGCCTTGTCTCTTCAAATTCCTCTTTGCATGTTTGTCTCTCCAAATCTGGAAGAAACATGCATGTAAATCTAAAATTAATATATAAAATATATCTAAAACATTAAAGCATTATAGACTAAATCTAAGTCTAAATGGCAATATTGTAAATATTAAACCTAAATCTAAATCTAAATTTAAATATTTAAACTATATACAAAAATAAAATAATTATGGAAATAAATATTTCACCTTTAAATCTTCTCCAAAACTATCTTTTCAATTATCCTCCAAAGCTCTCACTACTCCGCAAAACAACAAATTAAATGACGGAAGAACTCTTTTATAATTTGAGAGCATCTCCTCATCTTCCCTAAAGGATGCCTCTTTGCATGCCTTGTCTCTTCAAATTCCTCTTTGCATGCTTGTCTCTCCAAATCTGAAAAAGCATGCAATTTTTTTTTTAAAAGATTAGTTTTTTTCAAATGCCATTTGACACTCCTCTATTTTCGGCCTTTTATGACCTTATATTTTAATTTTTTATTTTATTTTTGAATTTTACTAATGCCATTTGGCATTTTTGAAGTTTTTTCTTTTTGTAATTTATTTTTTTGTAACTCCAACCAAATCTTTTTTTATTTTTATTTTCGGCTTTTATCAATGTCATTTGGCATTTTGAGAAATGTAACTGCTCCTCAATCTTTTTATGTATACAGAATATTCCTTAGAATATGCACGTGCTGGTATTCAGCTTGTGCTCCCATTGTAAGAACACCTCTCGACGTAAACATTATATATATATATATATATATATATATATATATATATATGTTATAGACTAAATCTAAATCTAAATGACAATATTGCGCTCCATATTTTAAAATACTAAAAAGTAAATGTAAATGTTAAACCTAAACCTAAATCTAAATATTAAATTTAAACCTAAATATTTAAAGTAAATCTAAATATTTAAACTACATACAAAAACAAAGTAATTAAAGAAATAAATATTTCACCTTTAAATCTCCTCCAAAACTATCTCTTCTATTCTCCTCCAAAGCTCTCATGCTCTTCTCTACAAAATAACAAATTAAATGAGGGAAGAACTCTTTTATAATTTGAGAGCATCTCCTCGTCTTCCCCAAATGATGCCTCTTTGCATTCCTTGTCTCTTCAAATTCTTTTTTGCATGCTTGTCTCTCTAAATCTGAGAAAGCATGCATGTAAATCTAAAATTAATATATAAAATATATCTAAAATATTAAAGCATTATAGACTAAATCTAAATCTAAATAAAAATATTATAAATATTAAACCTAAATCTAAATCTAATTTTAAATATTTAAACTATATACAAAAATAAAGTAATTAAGGAAATAAATATTTCACCTTTAAATCTTTTCCAAAACTATCTTTTCAATTCTCCTCCAAAGCTTTCACTACTTTGCAAAACAACAAATTAAATGAGGGAAGAACTTTTTTATAATTTGAGAGCATCTCCTCATCTTCCCCAAAGGATGCCTCTTTGCATACCTTGTCTCTTCAAATTCCTCTTTGCATGCTTGTCTCTCCAAATCTGAAAAAGCATGCAATTTTTTTTAAAAAAGATTAGTTTTCTTCAAATGTCATTTGACACTCCTCTATTTTTTGGCCTTTTATGACCTTATATTTTAAATTTTTATTTTATTTTCAGATTTTCCTAATGCCATTTGGCATTTTTTAAGTTTTTTCTTTTTGTAATTTATTTTTTTGTAACTACCACCAAATCTTTATTTATTTTTATTTTTGGCTTTTATCAATGTCATTTGACATTTTGAGAAATGTAACTTCTCCTCAATCTTTTTTATGTACACGGAATATTTCTCAGAATATGCTTGTGCTGGTATTCAGCTTGTACTCCCATTGTGTCAAGATTTATCTACTTTGACATAATTGTCCACACACACACACACACACATCTCCCCTTTTTTTATGACACAAGGAGGGAAGGAAAAATGGGGCCCATGGCACTCCCATCTATCCAATCCTACTTGTAGAACAACATGGAAGAAAAATCACAGAAAGGAAAAGAAGAAACAACAGAGCTTTATATTATTTCATTAAACTTATTACATGTCAGGCTAGATAAGGCCTTCCAAGTTTCGGCCATATACATTCAAATCTTTACAAGATAATCTTAATACATGTGAGGTCACAGTCCTGCCATCTGAATCTACTAACACTATCTTCTATATCCCAATTCATGCCCCTAATCTAAGAAAAAAACCAAATATATACAAGAGTCCACCAAAGAGGTCGGCACTCAGATCCTAAAGATCCAACATAGGAAACAAATAAGACCCAGATTTAGGTCCACGTGCATTCCAATGAGATATCCCAACATTAATTACACTATAGAAATAAAATGCAGAAGTCGGCCAGAAGATCCAACATCAAAATACACAACTTGGTTAGAAAGCCAACCGAGCATAGAGACCAGTCGGTGAAAATCCACCAATTAGCCAACATCTATCGAGACCCATCGGTAAAGAAAGACAGAAACAAGTAACCAAGCCCGAGTGGAGAACAAACAATTCTTCAATCAAGTGAACAAAAGCAGTTACCGAGCACTTTGCCAAGTAGCCTCCAAAAAGCTACCAAACTAAAGAAAACATATTTTTGGTTGATAAGGATTGCCAAAGAACCCAAGATGCTCGTGCAATAGACACCTAGGGTTAAAATAAATTATTCTCCAAATCATGTGTCAAGTCCAACCTAAATTGAATCCAACTCAGATTGAGAAATCCAAGATGAGTCCTCAATCAGTCTATTCTTCTATTTTATCAGATATTCTATGTAATTCTTTTCTCTTGTACTTTTGTTGATTATGTGTTTCAAAATCTGCTCAACTTCTTACATTTGTTTCTTACAATAATCATTCGGTACTGTCACTTCTTCATCATGTTCATGATAATCATACAAATCTGAAACATTGAATATAGGTGATATATCTATGTCCTCAGGTAATTCTACTTCATAAGCATTTCCACTGTCAAATCTTCTCAATATCTTGCAAGGACCAAATTTCTTCATCTTCAACTTACCATATGTTTCAATAGGAAATATGCCTTTCTTTACATGAACCATAAATGCATCACTGACTTTGAAAGTCTTATATCTTCTTGATATATCTGCACTATCCTTGTATTTCTTATTACTTTGCTCTAACTTATGTTTTACATCTTCATGCAATGTCTTCATAAGCTCAAAAAAAATTTATGCTTCAACACTTCTTTTCTCTTCTCCAGCAATATTGTCTCCCAAGTTTGATATACCTCTCATTTGTGTGCCATGAGAAATCTCACAAGGTTCCTTTCTTGTGCTTCTATTCACTGAACTATTTTATGAAAACTCTGTTTGTGCTAACATCAAATCCCAATTACTCGATGTGTCTCCAACTAAGCATCTCAACAAGTTACCCAAACTTCAGTTTACGACCTCTGTTTTCCTATCATTTTGTGGATTAAATGTAGAACTATATTTCAACTCAGTGTCAAGCTTCTTCCAAAGTGTTTTCCAAAAATAGCTAACAAACTTACTGTCTGGATCAGAGATGATACTCTTCGGTAATCCATGCAATCTGACAATCTCCTTAAAGAAAATATCTTCTATATGCACATCTAATTTTTTCTTACATGGTATGAAATGTGTCATCTTAGAAAATATTTCCACAATAAAAAAATATAGAATCATTACCTCTCACTGTCCTCGTTAAGCCAAGAAAAAAATCCATGTTGATAGTACTCCAAAGTTTCTTAGGAATAGATATCGGTGTATACAATCCATTATTTTGACTTAATCCTTTTGCAACTTGACAAACTCAACAAATTTTCACAAATTTATGAACATCCTTATACAACTGTGAAAAAAATACCTTTCCTTAAGCAAACTCAATATCTTATCAATTCAAAAATGTCCAACCAAACCATTACTATGTCTTTCCTTGATCAAATTAGTTCTCATTGATCCTCTTGGTATACACAACTGAATACCTTTGAACAATATATCTTCTTGAATGAAATAATCTTCATACTTACTTGATTGATTTGAATTAGGTGCTCTGCACACTCTCCATTGCTCACAAAAATCAAGATCACTTTCATACAAATTCTTCATGTCATCAAAACCAAAAACTTCAATTCTCATTTCAGCCAACAAAGATCTTTTTCTACTCAATGCATCAACAAATCGGTTAGAAACTCCACTCTTATGCTTAATCACAAATGTGAAACTCTGCAAATACTCTACCCATTTCTTATGTCTCTAATTCAACATATTCTGACTACCCAAATACTATAAAGCCTTATGATCAGTATATAGTACAAATTTACCTGGCATCAAATAATGTCTCCATTTGTTCAGAGCTTGAACAATAACATAGAATTATTGATCATAGACACAATATTTCTTTTTTGCATCATTCAACTTTTCACTAAAAAAAGCAACAGGTTTACCTTCTTGAGTCAACACAACTCCTATTGCACTTCCACTTGCATCACATTCAACTTGAAATACCTTATTGAAATAAGGTAAGACTAATACAGGTAATTCAACAACCTTTTGTTTCAAAGTCTCAAAACTCTTATCACCTCCATGTGTCCATTTTAATTCTCTTTTATCTCCTCTTATTGTCTCAGTCATAGCATTACAAATAAAACTGAAAATTTTAATGAATTTTCTATAAAAACTTGTCAATCCATGAAATGATCTTCCCTCACTGACATTCTCAGGTGTAGGCCAACTAAGTATAGTTTCAACTTTCTCAGGATCCATCTTCAAACCATCAGCTGAAATTACAAAACCTAAATACACGAGTTCTTCTTTCATGAATGAACACTTTTTAAAATTTATCAGCAACTTTTCCTCTTTCAATCTCTGCAACACTTGTCTTATATGCATCAAATGCTCTTCTCTTGTCTTACTAAATATCAAAATATCATCTAAGTATACAATTACACATTTATTCAATAATTTCTTCAAAACCTCAATCATCAATCTCATAAATGTACTCGATGCATTAGTTAAACCAAAGGGCATAACTAGCCACTCATACAAACCTTATTTTTTCTTGAAAGAATTCTTCCATTCATCACCTTCTCTAATTCTTATATGATCATATCCACTCTTAAAATCAATTTTGGTAAAATATTTTGCTCCACTCAAACAATCCATTATATCATCCATCCTCGGTATAGGAAACCTATACTTAACTGTATATTGTTGATTTCTCTTGAATCAGTGCACATTCGCCATTCTCCATTCTTCTTAGGTTCCAACACTGCTAGTACTGCACATGGGCTCAAACTTTCTCTGATGAAACTTTTGTTCAACAACTCATGAACTTTTCGGTTGAGTTTGTCATTTTTAGTTGGTGTCAATCAGTGTGGTGCCTTATTGGGAAGACTGCCTCTAGGAATCGGATCCATACAATGACTAATATCTCTCATCGGTGGCAAAACATCAGGTACATTATCTAAAATGATCTCCATGTACTCGGTGAGCAATTTCTCAACTTTTTTAGGAACTTTATCTTCTGTGTTATTACTCGATTTGTTAGGAATCAAAGCATAAAATATATCATTCATTTTCAAATCTTTAACAAATTGTCCACCTTCCATCAAAAAAACTTTAACAGATGTACAAGGTATATGCACGAAGATGGGGAACAAAAAGGTGCCAAACTTTTTTTTGGTCCCCTACAAGCCATAGGGCGCACTTGCTATGGCTTTGATTGCTCAAGCCTAAGGCATGGGAAATCAAAGCCAATAGCGCATGCACACTATAGAACTAGCGCACTATAGTGCGTGCACACTATAACGCGTACGCGCTATGTAACATTATGAAAAAGGCTTAAGGGAGGGAGGGAGGAAGAAAGCCCAACAGGCCCCAATAGACCAATTCTAGCACTAGGTCAATACATAAAATGTAACATTTAAGTACAAGTTGCATACTCTTCCTTTATTATACTTAAGTTACATTTTATGTATATACTTTTAGGATGTTTGAGAGTGGTTTTAGTTTCAAAGGAGTTAAGATAAAGATTCTGGATTTTGAGGGTTTTTAGAAAATTTCAGACTTAGCTAAATTTCAGGAATCAACACATTGTCTTGAACATGATTCTCAATGGACTATTGATTATAACCTTAACCTTTGACTTGATTAAGGACACTCTTTAGGGTTATAAGTGGTTTTAATGTATGATAATGGGTCCTAAGTGGTCCTAGGTCCCCTTAGGACCCATTACAACCCCTTAGGACACATTAGGGCCTCTTAAGACCCATTAGAACATAGTAATGATTGTAGGACACGCTAATGGGTTCTAATGTGTACTAGTGTCTCATAAGGGGTTTTAATGGGTTCTAAGTGGCCCTAGGAACCCTTAGGACCCATTACGACCCCTTAGGACCCATTTGGACACATTAAGACTCATTAGGACCCCTTGGAGCACATTAATAGTCATAGGACCCATGAGAGAGAGAGAGAGCATTAATCATCGTAGGACACTCTTTAGAGCTCTAAGTAGTTCTAATGTACCATAAGGGGTCATAATGGGTCCTAAGTTGTCATACAACCCTTTAGGAACAATTACAACCCCCTAGGACACATTAGGACCCATTAGGATCTCTTAGAACACATTAGGACCTCTTAGGACCCCTTCAAATTCATTAATCATTGTAGGACACACTAATGGGCTCTAATGTTTCCTAATGTGTCCTAATGTTTCTTAAGGGGTTCTAATGGGTTATAAGTGGTCCTAGGACCCTTAGGACCCATTACGATCCCTTAGGACCCATTATAGCACATTAGGACCCATTATAACCCCTTATAACACATTAATAGTCATAGGACTCTTTAGAGAGAGAAGGTAAGGACCCATTACAACCCCTTAAGACCCCTATCTCTACATCTTAAGGGTCATAAGGATTTTCAAGGGGTCCTAGGATACATTAATGTGTCCTAAGACCCCTTAACATACACTAATGAATGGTAAGGGGTCTTAAGGCATCCTAAGACACAAAAATGTATCCTATGACCCCTTATGACACCTTACAGCCCTTTAGGACCCCTAAGATGCATATTAAGGGGTCCTAGGACAAATTAATGTGTTGTAGCACCCCTTATGACCCCTTAGGACCCATCTCTCTACATATTAGCGGTAGTAGGATTGTTAAGGGGTCTTAGGATACATTAATGTATCCTAGGACCCCTTAAACCCCTTACAACCCCCTAGGACCCCTTAGCATACAATAATGAATGGTAAGGGGTCCTAAGGGGTCGTAATACACATTAATGTGTCATATGACCCTTCATGACCCCTTACAAACTTTTAAGACACCTATGATATATGATAAGGGTCCTAAGAGGTCATAAGGGATCCTAGGACACGTTAATGTGTCCTAGAACCCCTTATGACCCTCGATGACCCCTCTCTCTAAATATTAGGGACTGTAAGGGTTTTTAATGTCTTGTGGGACTTCTTAGACCCCTTACAACCCCTTAGAAAACCTTACCATACACTAATGAATGGTAAGGGGTTCTAAAGGATCATTAGTGGCCTTAAGGGGTCCTAGGACACATTAATATGTTCTAGGACCCATTAAGACCCCTTACAACCCCTTACAATAAGCTAATGAATTTTAAGATGTCCTAAGGGTTTCTCAGTGGTCTTAAGGGGTCCTAGGACACATTACTGTGCCGTAGGACCCTTTAAGACCTCTTAGGACCCCTTACCATACACTAATGTATGATAAGGGGTATTAGGGGGTCGTAAGAGGTCCTATGACAAATTATTTTTACTATAATCCTTAATGACCCCTTAGGACGCTTTATCATGCCTAAGATGTAGGGAAATGGGTTATAAGGGGTCCTAGGACTCCTAGTGACCCCTTAGTACTATTTAGGAAAACTCTCTCTACATCTTAGGTGTCATAAGGGTTGTTAACTTGACATAGAACACATCACTGTGTCCTAGGACCTCTTAAGACCCCTTAGGACCCATTACCATACACTAATGTATGGTAAGATATCATAAGATGTCTTAAGGTGTTCTAGGACACATTAATGTGTCCTAGAGCCCCTTATGACCCCTTAGGACACTTTAAGATCCCTAAGATGTATGATAAGGGGTCGTAAGTTGTCCTAAGGGGTCATAAGGAGTTGTAGGACATATTTATGTGTCCTAGGACCACTTATCACGTCTTACAACCCACAAAGACCCCCTCTCTCTACACATTAGGGTTCATAAGGGTTGTTAAGGGGTCCTAAGACACATTAATGTGCCCTATGATCCCTTATACCCCTTATCACCCTTTAGGACCCCTTACCATACACTGATGAATGGTAAGGGGTCCTAATACACATTAATGTGTCCTAGGACCCCTTTTGAACCTTTAGGACCCTTGAATACCCCTCTCTCTACATCTTAAGGGTCATAAGGGTTGTTAAGGTGTCTTATGACACATTAATGTTTCCTAGGACCTCGTAGACCACTTACAACCCCTTAGTAAGGTGTGTTTGTATGAGAGAGAGAGAGAGTAAATCTTAGGGGTTGTAAGGGGTCTTAATGGGTCCTAAGACACAGTAATGTGTCCTAGGACCCCTTAACACCCCTTAATGTGTACTAGGATGCCTAATATATATTCTTAGGGTGAGAAAGAGAGAGAGAGAGAGAGAGAGAGAGAGAGAGAGAGAGAGAGTAAATCTTAGGGGTCGTAAGGGGTCATATGACACATTAATGTGTCTTAGCACACCATAATACCCCTTATGACCCCTAATATATACTCTTAAGCTTCCTAAGGGGTTGTAAGGGGTAATAAGGGGTTGTAGGATGCATTAATGGGTCCTTGTACGAGCCTTAAGACACCTTGCAACCTCTAAGTTGTACTCTTAGGCTTCTTAAGGTGGTGTAAGGGTCATAAGGGTTTGAAGGACATATTAATGGGTCCTATGACCCCTTAATACACCTTACGACCCTTAATATGTACTCTTAGGCTTCCTAAGGGGTCATAAGTGGTTGTAAGACACATTAATGTGTCCTAGGACCTCTTGAGAAACCTTACGACCCCTTAGGGTTTATAGTACATATTAACATGTCTTAAGGGGTCATAGGACATATTATTGTGTCATAGGACACCATAAGACCCCTTACAAGCCCTAAGATGTACTCTTAGGATTCCTAATGGGTTGTAAGGTGTCATAAGGGGTTATAGGACCCATTAATGCGTGCCAGGACCGCTTAAGACACCTTACAACCCCTTAGGAACCCTAAGGATACATCATAGGGGTCCTAGTATACATTAAGGTGTCTTAAGGGCTCATGTGACATATTAATGTGTTTTACGACCCCATAAGACTTCTATGATGTACTCTTAGGATTCTTAAGGGGTCGTATGATGTGTTAATGGGTGTTAGAACCCCTTAAGACACCTTAGTACCCATTAGGAACCCTAAGAATACATATTAGGGGTCCTAGTATACATTACGGGGTCTTAAGGGGTCATAGGACACATTACTATGTCTTAGGACCCCTTAAGACCCCTCTCTCTCTCTCTCTCTCTCTCTCCCTTAAGGATTGTGTTATGGTTTACATAGCATGTGCACGCTATGTAAACCATAAATTTACATAGCACTAGCACGCTATAGCACGTGCGTGCTTTTAACTACATTGACATTTACCAAGCCTAAGGCTTGGATTTTCCTTGGATATCCAACCCAAAGGCTTGGAGGATTCAAACAGGTCTGAGATGTGTTTTCCACCAAACCTACAAAAAATAACATTTTTTCTTGTGTGCTCCCTGTCAGGTTTGCGCGTGGTTCAATAACGATAAAATCAGACAATATGATATTGTAGATGTCTCTGTTAGCTATCTAACCATATAATTTATTTTGAATTCTCATTATGTTAAGTTTTTCATCTCTAATTTATTTTTGTAAGTATGTCCGATTTTTGTCAAAAACCAACATGTATTCATTTGGGCTTAGATTCTGGCTCGTTCGTCAAATTTTGAAAAAAATTATATTTTCATAAACTAGACTCCATTATACACACTTTAAAAAAAAACAAGTTTTGATTTTTGATTAGTTTTAAATGATTTCTAGGGGGAGCACACAAAAATTTTATGTTTTCAGGATGTGTCCACTTCAGAAAATTGCAAAAAATCATACTTTCATAAAAAAATTAGTAGAAAAATCCAGGATAAACTAGGTGGTGTAAGCTAATTTCTCATTGGAGCGATTAATTTTTTTTTATAAAAAAATTAATGTTTTAGGGGGAGCACGCTAGACGCTATGTTATATTTTTTCACAAAAAATAGGACCACTTTTTGTGCTCTCCCTTTTTTAGGGTCTTAATCTCCACCATTTCTAAAATAAATTTGTAGTTTAGAAACTAGATTCAGAGTAGAAAAACTCTTATTTTATTCACATTTTAAAATTTTGAGTGTAACTATCCTCAATTTCCCGTTGAAGTTCAGATTTTGCCAATTTCAGAAAAAAAAAAAAAAAAAGTGGCATCTTATACCCCCTTTTTGGTCCCCCATCTTTGTGCACTTACCCTACATATCTCATCAACAAATTCTTCAACCAAAGGTAACAAGATTTGCTTCTTACCATCAACCCAAATAGTATATTTTTTCACTCTTCCATCATGTATAGCATTTCTATCATATTTCCAAGGTCTACCCAACAAAATATGACAACAATACATTGGCATAATATCACACAACACTTTATCATAATACTTTCCAATTTTCAGATTCACAAAACATTGTTCACTCACCATTAATGTATGCTCATCATCGATCCATGAAATATGATAGGGCTTCGGGTGCTTCATTCTTTCCAACTATAACTTTGTGATCATCTCCTTAGATGCCAGATTCTCTGAGCTTCCACTATTAACAACTACCTTCCAAACTTTGTCTACAACTTTGCATCTAGTCTTGAACAAACTTTTCCTTATAGGATCTTGCTTTTCATCCATAATATTCTTCTCACCATTAATTTCACTTCCTTCTCAGGTTCATTTGGTGACTCTTCTTGCACCAAAGCATTTCTTCTTCTACCGAATTTCTTGCTTGCATGTGTACACTCAAAAGATATGTCCTTTTTCACCACAATTGCAACAAGTTCCTTGGAACCCTCTTTTGTTATATCCACCTCAGGAGTAGTTTCCTCTTCCTTGGAATGAACTTCCACCTTTCCACTCGGTCTTTCCTTTATCTTCATCTATTTTTTCATGACTTGTCTTGTCTAGATCAAATCTACTATTTTCACCATAAGTTCTACCTCTTCCTCTAGGGAATCTACCTCCTCTTCCTCTTTGCATTTGTTCATATCTTTTTTTCAAATTCTCCTCAATTTTTAGGGAAAACTTATATTCCTCTTCAATGTTCTCCATCTTTACCAAGCTGATCTCATCTTGTATAGAGCTTCTTAATACATTTAGATATCTTTCTATTATTTCCACTTCATCTTCAACATGTCCAGATATGATGTCTAATCTATAAAATCCCTCCATGTAATCTTTTACCGAGCTATCTTTGTGCTTCAAACTTTGCATTCTCCTTACTAGGTTAATCTGGTAATCACAAGGTAGAAACTTGCCTTTCAATTTGTTTATCATCTTATCACATACCTTGATCTTGTATTTACCTTTCTTCTTTTGATCCAATTGTAGGTGCTCCCACCACAAGGATGCATGAGCTTTCAAATTTGTACTTGCAGTCTTTACCTTCTTATGATCTGATACATTCTCATACTCAAATTATTTCTCCATCTTAGTTATCTAGTCTATCAACTCATCATAATCCAACTTTCCACTATAGTGAGGAGGATTTTAAACTAAGGTGTGGATTTCAAAATTATCAAAGCTCACAGGAATCTCTCTTCTTCCTAATCCATCATAGGTGCAAGTGCGGCTTCTCCTTGCACTTCTTCAACTTCATCATCACTAACATCTTCAATATTTCTTCCTCTGCACTGGGTTGTCTCAAAAGCTTCCAATCTTGCAGCAATCTGTCTAAGCATATCGGGTAGACCTGGATCTACATTTTCTCTCTCACAAAGCATATTGAAACCTTCTGCAATTGTAGGTCAGATCGCAATCTACTACCCTACAACAAATATCAATAGGGTTCATAAGAACGAACCTTAGATCTCACCTTCTCTCTGATACCATCTGACACAAGGAGGGAAGGATAAATGGGGCCCAAGGAACTCCCAACTATCCAAGCCTTCTTGCAGAATAAATCAGAAGGAAAAAGACAGAAAGGGATCTAGAAGAAACAAGAAAACTTTAAATTATTTCTTCAAACTTATTACATGTTGGGCTGTAAGGCCTTCTCAGTTTCGGCCATATACGTTCATATCTTTAAAATATAATCTTCATACATGTGAGGTCACAGACCTGCCATCTGAATCTGCTAACCCTATCTTCTTTATCCCAGTTCATGCCCCTAATCTAAGAACAAAAAACCAAATATATACAAGATTCCACCAAAGAGGTCGGCACTCAGATCTTAAAGATCCAACATAGGAAACAAAAAAGACCAAAATTTAGGTCCACACACATCCCAATGAGAGATCCCAACATTAATTGCGCTACATAATTTAATTGCAGAAGTTGGCCAGAAGATCCAGCATCAAAATACACAACTTGGTAAGAAAGCCAATCGAGCACAGAGACCAGTCAGTGAAAATCCATCGATCAACCAAACATCTACTGAGACCCATTGGTAAATCAAGACTTAAAAAAGTAACTGAGCCTGAGAAGAGAACAAACATATCTTCAACCGAGTGAACAAAAGCAGTTATTGAGCACTTTACCGAGCAATCTCCAACAAGCTATTAATAGATGGGAAGAAATTCATATAATATAAATATATGCATACCAATAATGATCCAAACTTCAAAGTGTTTTTCTTTTCTTTCCTTATGGTATTCATGTTGTCTTCCAATTACTTCAGCAAAATCTCACAGATGTCAATCTGCATGTTCTTCTTCACAATCTTGAATGCCAAATCTACAGCTCCACATGGTATGTTGTCAACTCTTGAAGATTCAAACACTCGGTAGGATATGACATTATATGCAAATTTTAGTTCAGGGTCTTCAATAGTAGAAGTCTTCAAATCTCTCCCATCCCACTTTGCCTTGGCCAATTCACTCAATTTTTTCTTCTCAATTTTCCTTATAGCCTTTGGTTTATCTCCATTAGGGTAACCAGTTACAATGTGTAAAACCTCTTTTGTTATTTTCATTGGTTGGTCAAGCCACATGAATTGGTCACGGACTCAGCTAAGGACCATTCTTACCCACTCTATTTTGAATACTTTTGGTATATGAATGGCATGATTCAAACCCTTAGTCTCCAGATGAACATAGCCATCCTTCAGTTTTCCATTCACACACAGTTTTCTGTTCACACATAGTCATCAATAATTTTGTAGGCCATATCAGGAGTGTTTGCGTAGTAGTGTTCTTCCCTCTCCCTTGAAATATTAATGTAGGATTCTGCCTTTGGAATGTGAAACACGTCTTCAATAATATCTAGTGTAATGTCCAACATGACATCATCCACTTTGTTCTTGATCCTCCTTTCACTTAGGTTGTGGTGCTCTACAATAGTCATTATAAGGTATGGTGGTAGAATGTAGACCAGATTTTTTACAGTATTTACGAGGCTCGAGTACACCATGGAAGTTGCATCAGGTGATCTTCTAGGAGGGTTGGATATGCTCTTCATGAACTCATTAAATTCCATATGGCCAATGTCTGTGTCAGGAATCTTGTTGTGGAGATTATTCATCCTAGAGATAGGTCGTATCCCTTGAATTAGTACTTCATTATCAATGGAGAAGTCATACCTATAGAACATGTAATCATAAATATGCTCGTCAACACATTTTATTAACATAAAATCTAACTATGAGAGAAGATTAATTAAATGTGAAAAGAAACTAATTTACTTCTAACAACTACTGTTGAGAAAATAAGAGAAAGCTAAAAACTAAGAACATACCTAAAGAAAGCAAGATAATCAGTAGGCGATGGTGTTTCAGGGTTCTGAGGCTTTGAGGTCTGAATACCCCTTTCAGGGTTTTGGTGATCTAAAACCCTAAAATACCAAACCTTGCCTTGAAACACCCGAGTTTGAAGGTAGGAGTGGGGATTTTTGGGGGTTTAGACCTTCAAAAACCCGATGTCCTTTGGCTTGAAGCAAGAAAGGGGCGAAGTGTCAGGGTTTCAGACTCCAACTCCCCTTTCAGGGTTTTGTGGGTGTGAAACCCCGATGGTCTGAAAGGGCCAAGGTTGCTAAAAAATACCTAAGGCATTTTGGACTTGAGGGGGCATGGTGCATCATGGTTTTCAGATCTCGACAACCCTTTCAGGGTTTTGGGGCTTTGAAACCCTGATGACCCAGAAACTAAATGAGCTCAAAAGAAGCCCAGCTTGAAGCTCTAAAAAAACCCTAACTCGCTCAACGACGTCGATTGTCTTGGTTTGACCCAAAAAAGACTAGACTAAAATACCTAAGTAAACCCTAAAAAATAAAGGAGAGAAAAAATTGAAGCAAGGGTAAAAAATTGTAACTGAAAAGGAGATTGAGATCGTTGAACCGCACATGAAAGATTGATCCAAAAGCTGCAAATTAGAAAAATTTGCAATGAGGTGAGTGTATGAGTTCATTGGGGGCTCAAAAAATAAGCTCACAATATGGTTTTAAAGGCTCAAAGTTGCACTGTGAGAAAAATGAAGAGTCGACAACCCTTTTATAGGTGAAATTGCTGACTCCTTGGTGGTGTCACCCGACTCTTCACCAAGGGAGGTTGGGGCTCGAGGTTTCAGGATTGCAGAGGTCATGAGACCCCTGACCACCCCACTAGCCCTAGAGGGCCTTGTCATTATCATTGGTGTGGATGTTCGAGTCTTTGAGTTTTCAGGGACCCGAGGGTACTTGAACACCCCGAAAGCCCGAAATGCAATTCAAACAAAACCTTTTCCAAGGGAAACTACAATAAAACCTAACACAAAAACTAAAATAAAAGAGGAAAAAAAGGAAGAAACAACCTAATGAAACCTAGTTTCAGACTCAGACCGGCACCCAATTATCAGGAGCTTGAAGCTCGCAATATGACTCAATGGGAGCCTGACCAACCTAAACCTAAGGACATGAAAATGAAGTGATAGAAAAAAGTACAAGGGGAGGTCCCCATTAGGCCAAGTAGCCAAAATGAGTTGTGAGTGTTGGAAGCACAACAATTAAACTATCACTTTATAAATATTTATGCTTAAAGTTCATATGCAAAATTAAAAATGAAAAGAACTATAACCCATGGGGAACTTAGTGAAAATAATATATTGTTTTAAAATTAATGTAAAAAAAAATTTCAACAACCGACCAAATTAGGGTAAAAACCCTACACTCACACAACATTTCCTCATTTTTTATTTTACATTCTATTGTATGTTGATCACCGTGAAGGATGGAGTAGGGTTTGCTGGTTATTGGAAGATGTTTCTCTATCATTCCATGAAAAAACAATGAAAAATATATTAGTTACACGAGCTTTGTCTATAAAAAAACACTGAAAAATATATTCATTTCTCTGTGTATTTGGTATTTTATAACCATGAATTTTATTTGATATTCTGTAAATCTGAAAGGTTCTGTTCATTCATTTGCTCCATGGTCGAGATTGAGAGTTTTCTTGTAAGAAATACTTCAATCACATGTATCTCATGTAAAAAATAAAAAAAATTCCTTCTATATATTTCCACTTCGTGTTTACTTACATTTTCATGTAACTTCTTTTGATAGTTATCCATACACACATGTTGTAGCCTTCTATGTTGAAAACCATCTATAATTTGTGGCTCATAATGTTCATTTAATGCTTGATAAGACTTTTCATTCCTCATTCTATAGCTTCTATCTTGACATGACATTTGAATAAGTGGAAAAAAAATGTTTGATCCTCCCATTGTTTATCATTACATATTTTGATCATCATCTCTAGGATGGGCATGTTTGCATTCACATGATACAACAACACTATCACCCTTTACATTTGTTGATTTCTTTGCTCAATGTCATTTATTCACTACATTTTTACCTTGATAGAGAACTTGTTGTAGATAGTGATCAGTTATGTACTGGTGAAGATTCCTCATAAATCACAAATTGGGTTTTGACAAAATTTACTAGGTTTTTTCATTTTAGAGATTTCTAATTTTTGTTAAAAATTTAGAAAAACCCAGTTCAGGAATTTTGACATATGATTAAATCAATGTGATTGTGTTTGCATTCTCCACTATTTTTGTATATCATATGTATGTTGTTATTGTTCTATGACAATCCATGTACCATTATTTTATTCTTCCATAAACTGTACACTCCCTACTTTTTCATTACTTCATTGGATAAATGACTCTAATGGCCATGGAATTTGTGTTTGTTGAAGATACATATCAATGTCAACCACATGGAAATATTTTAATACTATTGAAAATTACTCCCTGATAGTGGAATACTTACATTGTTGATTAAATACATAAGAATGTTGCAGTTGAAATGACTGTTATGATAGTCATGTACCTTGATTTTGAATGTTGCATTCTATCTTGATTGATCATTATTTTTCATTTTATCTTTATAACAACTTTGAAATTGATATTGACATTGATGATCACTTTATCTACTATCCTTTTGACTCAAACTCTATTTTTGAAGCTATAAGTTGTCTTCATGTAGTAGCACACTCATCCTTTAGCATGACCTTTGTTTCTTATATCCTATAGTTATCTGTTACTATTCTATTCCTTTTCATTTAATAGCATGTTGAGATCTACCCTTATGGGAGCCCATTTCACCCCACATGCTATAATGTGTATGATATCAACTTAGAAATATTCAATGATGATCATGATACTTGTACCCTTTCTCTCTCCCTGTAGGTTTCTTTGGATGGCGAGGTAACTGGACTTGAGGATGAAGCTGAGGATGGTACTCAATCGTGGGATTTGTCATTTTAGGCAATGATGGGTTCTATTTTTTTTAATTTCTGCTTCACTCTCTTATACATGTTTCACTTTTATAATGTATCTTTCTAGTTACTCCCATGACTTGTGTGGGATTTGTACCTTATTGTTTATGAATAAAAGAAAGAATTTTTCATGCAAATAATTGTATAGTTTTCTATTGTAAAACATTTGCATAAAAAAGGATCTATTATTTGTTATCAGCATTTACTTGCAGTAATAATACTTAATCAAGAACCAAATGTATACCTTGTTAATTTGTATGGATGTCCATTTCCCTAAAAAATCTTTATAAATGCTATTGGATGTTCATTTTTTCTAAAAAAAGCTTTATAAAGATTATCCTATAAAATATTTCAAATGCAATATGAATTACTCTATAATCATAAAAGTTATTTAAGAGACACGGTGTATTTAACTAGTTAAATTTGTTAGATTTGCTGAACTGCAAATCAACCCAAGAAACCTGCATGCATAACTATTAAAGAGAAGCAAAGACAGAAGAAGAGAAAGCAGCTATGGCAGCCAAAAGGCCAGAGACAGGAAAACCATGTTGACAGAAAAAGTTTATATATTCAACAATAATGATTTACAAAACAATCTCCTTACAGAAATGAAAGAAGTGAATCCTTATAAAAGGAAACACGAAACCCTAAAGGCTAAAACCCTAGAGAATTATAAAGCGCTACCTAAGTGAAACTTAAGCACTAAAGAGTATAATAGGCTAATAATTAAATCATTTAATTATTAGCTAACTATGACTACTCTAACACCCCCCCTTAAGTGTAACTTAGAGAGAAGCAAAAAAGCTAACTACCGCAGAAAGCAGGAAAGAAGGGTCCCGGCAACTAGGCCTGATCAGGTACCCAAACAAGAAAGCAAACTAGATGAAGGAAACAGAGCCTTCAATCTAGGGAAAGTCCCAGAGAGAGGAACAAGAAAAGAGCAAGAAGCATCTCTGAAAACTCTGTCAGAAGAGACTGCTGGAACCCCCACTGAAGTGCATGACCAGGTAGAGAAGACAAATGTCTGAAGAGCTGATCAAT
>MU228135.1:1328359-1343654 GCA_018584345.1 Thuja plicata | reverse complement strand
TAATGCTGAACTGGGAGAGGTGACAGGAACACTGAAATGCAATGCCAGAAACATCTGCAGAAGAAGAACCAGGAACACCAACAGTGCAACAGAAGCACACACACAGGATAAAGGGCGGTGTCACAGAAACACTACATGGGTTAATGTTGTGGAAGGTATGCTCACTTGACAAAGGTGGATGTGCCTAAAGAGGCATAAACATCATAACCCCCCATGGCACTTTATAACAGAGTGCAAGTACAAAAATTGAACAAGGTGTGCAAGATCCCAGAAATGCAGAAGTAGGCACTTTATCTCAGTGTGTTTATAGAATAAAGAATGCATCAGAAGAGCATACAAGCTCAGATGTCAGAAAGAAGAGTGAGCTATGAAATCAGAAGAAGAGATCCCAGGACCTGTAGAACCAAGCAATCCACCAGAGTGCATAAACTTCCAAACTCGGAGGAGAGAAAACCCAAAGTAAAATCTAGAAAAAATACCTCTGCCGCTGAATAGCACATTGAACCAGCTTTTCGACGATATCTCGTTTGCCAAAAACGGAGTCCGGATGAGCCAGATATGACTCCCGGAAGGCAAAAAGAGACATCAGACTTCAACAGCAAAAAATGCTATTGAAATAGTGGACAAAAAAAATCAAACCACCATTGTTGGAAAGAGCTCGGAAACAGCTTTCCGACGATATAAAGAAGTCCAAAAAAGACCTCTGTATGCTCCCTGTAGAGCGAAAACAGAGAAAGGGCCCCAAAAAGCTCACCAGGCCATGTTTTAAGCACCAGGGCCTAAAAAAAATAGGCCCCCGGGCGCATGGCGCGCGCCGGGGGCTGGGCCGCAGCCCCTGGACCGCAATAGGACCGGTCGCTTGAAGAAAAAAAGCCCGCAGGGGCTGGCATGAGGTCCGCCACCGCTGGCGGAGCGGCGGTGAGCGGGCGGCCGCTGTGGGCGGCGCAAACATACAAAGGCGCCGCTGTGGGCTGCCGGAGGTGCGCGGAGGTGGCGGGTTCTGGGTGGCTGGCGCGGCGGCGGGTGCAGAGGAGGCAAGAGAGTGGCGCAAGCCGCAGGTTCAGTGGGAGGTGCACCGCAGGGGCCGGGCCGCGGTGGTGCGGTGGTGGCCCGGCGGTGGCACCATTCAAACCGCACTACACGCGCAAAAAACCAACATTTTTTTTAATTTTTTTTAATTTTGTTTTTGAACTTGCCTCATTTTGCGTGCCTGTACAGCCCTCAGGAGGCCGAAAAAATTCTCCAGATGCCCCGGTGTCCAAAATGGACAAAATTTATATAGATTCTGGGGTTTTTGGGCCTTCTAAACGCAATGGTAATGTCCGTTTGGGCCCAAAGTGACCAGAAACAAAGGTCCCCCCTAAATCCACACAAAGAAGCCAGAAAAAGCCTGGCGAACTGCAAACCCTCGAATGCTTCAGAAAAACCAGAACAACCAGTAGCAAGATGGCTCTGATACCATGTTAGATTTGCTGAACTGCAAATCAACCCAAGAAACCTGCATGCATAACTGTTACAGAGAAGCAAAGACAGAAGAAGAGAAAGCAGCTATGGCGGCCAAAAGGCCAGAGACAGGAAAACCATGTTGACAGAAAAAGCTTCTATATTCAACAATAATGATTTACAAAACAATCTCCTTATAGAAATGAAAGAAGTGAATCCTTATAAAAGGAAACACGAAACCCTAAAGGCTAAAACCCTAAAGAATTATAAAGTGCTACCTAAGTGAAACTTAAGCACTAAAGAGTATAATAGGCTAATAATTAAATCATTTAATTATTAGCTAACTATGACTACTCTAACAAAATTGAAATAAAATATATTAAATTAATAAATGAAAGAAAAACAAGAAGCATTTTTTATAAGTAAAAAAGGAAGCAATAATGGAAGCCAAACTAAAAGCAATCTTGGAAGCAAAACTTCATGTTATCTAGGAAGCAATTCAGGTAGAAAACAAAGAAGTAATAATGGAAGCGATTTTAGAAGCAACATAAGATGCAATAATAGAAATCATATAAGAAGAATGAAAGACACAAAAAAGGAAGCAAAGCTAGATGTAACAAACGATGTTATATAAGAAGCGAAATTGGAAGCGAAATTGGAAGCAAAACTAGAAACAAAATTGGAAGAAAAAATGGAATTAAAAATAGAAGCAAAAACATAAGAAAGCCTAGAAGTAAAACTAGAAGTAAACCTAGGAGCAACACAAGAAGAAAAATAAAAAACCAAACTGGAAGCAACAAAGGACCCCATAATGGAAGCAAAATTGGAGGCAAAAAAGGACGTCGTAATGGAAGCAAAACCTAGCATCAATTTGGAAGCAAAAAAAGAAGCTATTTTCGACGCCATACCAGAAGAAAAATAGGAAGAAAACTTTTCAGGCACAACATATGGGGAAAAAGACAACACAAAACTCAACCCAAAAAATGACGCTGAAGATAAGATGTGGTTTAGCACCCACAAAATTGCTCATTTTAGACACAAAAATGCACTAAAATATGGCATTATTTTAGGCGCTAATTGTCTGTTCTATTGTAGTATTTCAAAGAAGTGATTGAATAATTTCCACCTAGAGACATGAATTTTAACATCTCTACATTGTGAACAATTGTCCTTAAAAGTGGACTTGGTTTCATATTTGCACTAGATTCGGGCAAAATATCAAGAATATCTTGGTGTAAAGCCCTAAGTTCTCTCTTTGGGGGCTCTTCTATGATTTTTGTATCTTCATCCTTTTAAGTTTGTTTACCCTTTTCTTATGCTTTCTCAAGAGTTGGCACATGACTCTTTGTTTCAGAGTCCCGAGGTTTCCTTTTTCTCACTAGAGGATGAGTATCCCCCTCTTTCTATTCTTCCTAAGGTTTCTTCTGCGACTTCTCTAATTTCCTTTTTTTCTCATCCTCCCATCTTTTCTTCCTGACACTCCTCTTGGGTTTAGAGGATTCCCCTCCCACCTTTTTCTTTGTGGTTTCCTCCTTTTTAGGCATTTTAAGCACATAAAGTTCTAAGGCTTCAAAAACTACTAAATTCCCTTATTCCTAGACTACAAATGCATAGAAAGATTTGATTATCTTTAGAAAGTGTCAAGAATAACTTATTGGTTATAGCTGCAGAAGGCAATATGTCATGCCCCGCCAGGGAACCCAGGAGGAAAAGCCAACTAACTGCTAAGAGATGTGAATATTTTTTTTTTAATGAAATATTATAACTAATCTAAGTCCTCATAGGTTCCCTAACACTGTTATTCAAGTAACATAATCCAATCTAATCATTTGACCATTAAGGCATTGATTGATTAATATAAGTTTTCAATTCATCCTTTACTCTTAACATTAAGTTACATGTATAATCTTACCATCAATCCTAATATTCTAACATGCATCCATGTGAGTTATCCTTTACTAAACTTATGTCATTATTTACACTATTCATTAAGCATTCAGGTGAAAGATAAACATTCGATGGATATGCAATGCCCTATATACTTTATTATTTCATACAAATTTGTGAAACATAGTAACCATAATCCAATATTAAATTCTATAGCTATTTATTCATAGATTCATTAACTCATAATAGTTTTCCACAACCATACATTAAGAGATAGCACATTCATTCATAATTACATTATTTCATACTAAGTCTAAGATCATTTCTTGGATACCAAAAGTAATAAAAGATAGGTGAATAAATACCCTAAACAATTATCTTTTCATATTGATAACATATAATATTTTCCCTTTCCTTTTTCCTAGATCTACCCATTCCCTTATACATTGCTTTGAATTACATTGATATACATCATATCATTAGATCCCATGATTTACAAGAGATTTCTTTTACAAGAATGCACATGCATAAGCACATCTTTAAAGATACAATAAGAAGTCTTCAAAACTAGAAATCCAGAAGGAACAAGGGCCAAGAACATCCATCTGACCATGAACAGTACCTCGATATAATAAAGATTAACCACCCAACCAAGTGGATCCAAAAAGAGTCCACTCCCCCATGCTATGAGACAGAGACCAAGGTCTATGCAAGAAGGTGTATAGTCGGAAAATGGAAACACTTCCATGATAGAATGGTTTAGCCTTTTGAGTAAGTGGTTTGGGGTCATGTCAAGCACCTTGAGTGGGTTCTTGATCTAGACCTGGCTTTCCCCTTGTTCTGCCCCACTTTCCACTTCTTTCCAACCTGATTTCTGCATTCTGGACTGCAAACCTGAGATCTTGGACCTCAAGGTCAGGGTTGACCTTTTTGGTCTATGTCGACCTCGACCTTGACCCAGGGTTCAGATCCTAGGGTCCCACAGTTTCCGGATGTTGATCTTTGCAAAAAGTTGTTTCCCGCTTCTGGGTTGGTTGTTTTGGGTTCTGAAGCGTCGATTCCTAAATTATATTTAATATAGGTCCTCTCCTAGGGGTAAAGACTTTAATGGGAATTTAATTCTCCTATGTCGGCCTCCTTAGAATATTGTGCCCTAGTTTCATATAAAAGGAATTTTTCTCCTCTCATTTTCTCTAAGCGATATTGAGCAAAAAGAAGTCCTCTAATCATGATCAAGCATTCTCAAACTATCATCAAGTGCAATTCCAGCAAGCTAAGGAGCAAGAATTCAGGCAAGCATTCATCCTCAAGCATTCTAGCATCCATTTTCATGAAGGAGATCCATTGGATGCCATTGAAGGATTCAAACTACATAGTGCCCTTTTAGTGATCCTCCATCAACCTCCTTCCAAGCCTCTTCCAAATCAAGAACCCATTCAAGACTTGGTGCTGGAGATCTACAAGCAAGAGATTGAAGACATCCTACATTCTACATTCCACATTTTGGTGTATACTTGTGGATCCATGGATTTGAATCCGCCACAAGGACTTTTTACAAGCAAGGTGAATTTATTCATTTACTTTGTTTACTTCTGCAATTTCAATTACATATATTTAAGGTTAATTCCAAAACCAGGGTTTGACTAAGGCAAACCCCTCCCCCCAACAAACAAACCTATTTTTCTTGTAGGTATAGCATTATTGGGTTAGGGGTGACATTTGTGGGTCAAGGTTGACCTTTTTCATAAGACGGTGTCAGATCAGAAAAATATTTCTACGTTTTGTTCGTCTCTATGTTCCGGTTCCGGATCATACTTCAGATTTTCCAGAAATAGTCTACAGACCTCAGAAAACAACATTTTCCAGATCTGCAATTCTTTAAGGTTGGTTCTTCTTCTCATCCTTTTCAATTACTATCATTTATCATATCTACATTGTCAATTAACATAATTTAAGATCTCCCTCTTTGTTTTCATTTCCAAATGGTTGATTCATTTGTGCATTAATCCCTCTTTTGGGTTGATCAACTTGGATCTTTCATTAGTGCATTTGAGGATAGAAGAGGAGCATCTTATCTTCCTCATAATCACATTTCAATAAAATTACAATTTAAATGTAAAGGTTGTGGAAATACACAATCAAACCCTAATAAAGCTAAATAAACAAGATTTTTCTCCCTTTACATTTTAGTGAACCCACGATAAACAACTCTTTCTTTTTTGTGTTAGATTTACATGTTTATGCTAGATCTTGCATGTTCTTTCAATTACATTCAAAATTAATAAATCAAAATCTTGTGTTAGTTCATTTGCATTATATTGGTGTATGAGCTTTACCACCTCTACTCCTACTTATAGTATCCCGGTTAGAAGAAGTCGTAGACTTATGGGTTCCTTCGATCCTGAGTCTTCCTCTCCTTTCCTTAGGATTCCCATTGATAATTTGATAACTCATGATTCCAATCCTTCTATGGAGCATAACTCTTCTCACTAATCTCATGATGAGGATGATGCTTTAAGAGTTCCTCATGAACAAGTGCAAAACCTTTCAACCGAACTTGATAAAATGGGAAATTGGATTATCCAAGAAAACCATAACCAAGATTCTATCCAAGCTATAGAGCCTCTTAAGAAAGTCCTCTGTGATAACGTCCAAGGTGTTAATTTATTACGTAGTATTACTCATCTTGTGAATTTGAATGTTAAACCTTTAGCTTAAGAAGCTCAAGAGTTAGGACCTTCTTCTATTTCTCTACCTAGTATTCCTACTTACACTCCTCCTTTGATGACAACTTCTCTCCCAAGTGCACCTATCCCTGTGAGTGTTCCGTCGGTATCTTTACCTACCTCACAGCCTTCATATCATAGTGTGCCTTTTACTTATACTAATCCTCTTCCAACTATGGTTCCTAATGTTCCACGGGTTGTGTCTTCTATTCCTGTTGCTTCTTATACTTTTCCTAGTGTTCCCAATATTTCTATGCCACATGTTTCTTCTAATGATTCCACAATTATTAGTTTGGCTCAAACTATGTCATCTTTACAACAACAACTTGCATCTTTAACTCAATCCAAATTTAGCATTCCTACAAGTGAATTGGTTAGTCCTTTATCTTTAGACATCATTCGTACTACTCTCCCTCAACAAGTCGATATGCCTCATCTTGAGAATTACAATGGTAAAGGCGATCCTGTTTCTCATGTTAAAACATTTCAAATCCTTTGTAGTGATTATGCTCATGACCATAGGATCTTAGCTAAATTGTTTGCTAGAACCTTTTGAGATAAGGCTTTACAATGGTATTGTTCCTTACCTCCTTATTCCATTGATTCTTTTCCTAAACTTGCTAATTCCTTTATTCAACAATTTCAAAATAACATTGGTCCACAAGTGTCCTTATATGATTTAATGCATTGTAAACAAAATATTAAGGAAAATTTGACAGACTTTATTGGTAGATTTAGGCATTTACATGCTCAGATTTCTTATCATGTTCCTGATATTGATATTCAACATATGTTTATTTCAAATTTACAAAATGATATTAGAGATAAGATCCTGCTTACTGAATTTACCTCCTTTCAACAATTGTGGGCAGCACTTCACCATTATCAATTACAAGTGAGTTAGTTTGAGAGCAACACTCCAATGGCTCCTGTTCCAGTTGATAAGAGTGACAATGCTCATAATCCTAATAATTTTTAGAAACCTAACAACTATGTCAAGATTAATAAACAGATGAATGTAGTTGCTGATCAAGTTGCTTCTACATCCAATAATGCTACTTCTGCATCCACTACTTTCCGTATGAATCGTACGTTTACTCCTCTCTCTAAAACTTTGCATTTTATAATGATTAGGTTGTTAAGTGCTAATATGATTACCTTTCCTCCTATTCTACCTCTTCTTCCCACCATGATAGCTTCAAAATCTTTTGATTCTCAAGCTTTCTGTCAATACCATCGCCAGATTGGCCATGATACCAAAAAATGTTACTCTCTAAAACATAAAATTCAAGATTTAATTGATTCCAAGGCTTTGAATATTGATAATTTTGATGGTAATGAGAATAAATTTGTTTCTCCTCCTAATCAAAACCTTCCAATATATACAAATCCTTTACCTACACATGATATGAATACAATAGCTCAACCATCTTCTGTGGATATTATTTACGATTCAAAGATGGATGACCTTAATCATATTGTTAATCATGTGGAGAGTGTTGTGCCATCTCAACTTACTGTTCAAGATCCTGCACCTCCACTTCAACTTCCAATTCCACCTAAACATCAAAAACAAACTAAGGATAAGTGACCTAGGGAACTTTTAATTACCTTTGATGATTCTGAAACAATTAAAGCTCCCGATGGTCCCCTTTATATCTATGCTAGGATTGCTAAGATACCTACTCGTGGTTGTCTAGTTAATCCCACATCTCTAATAAATGTCATTACTAAGGAAAATCTCTTTATGAAAGGACTACAATGTGATTTTTATGATCCATCTGATGCATGGATCTAAACATGTAATGGTTTTCTTTATCCTGCACTTGGTTCTATTAACTTACCTGTTGAACTTTGTCATAAAGTTGTAGATACTAACTTCATAATTATCCCTAGTTCTGATCAATTTCAAATCAAATTTGGTTTACCTTGGATATCTGCTATGCATGCTATCGCTTCTCCCATTCATAAATATCTTAAGTTCATTCATAATGGAGAAGTCAAGACAATTAATCATAGTTTGTATCAACCTTCTAGGCCTAGAGATTGTGCTACTCTCGATTTCTTTTGGCCATCATTACCTAACTCATGTCCTCCTCACCCTGATCATCTCTTTCGCTCATACCAAGCTTACAAACATCACAAAATTGTTGAGTTAAGTATGCCTCGGATAGATCCTAACCGTGGTCTTTTGCCTACTCCTTCCATACCTCCTTTATCAATTACTTCTAATTCTACTAATCAAACTTCTACTGTTTCATCGCAATCTATTGAGAATCCTCCCATAGAACCTGTGAAGGAATCTGTGGTCATTCCTCCTAGTTCTCAACATGTGGTAACCAAAGCTAAACATAACAAATCTTCTAATGAATGTCGTAAGAAGTGTAGAGCTAATTCTAGGGCTCGGGCTTCTCTTCTCCGAAACTCCTTACCTTCTTTTGATCAACCTATGCCTGATGTGTCGAAAGAAGTCAATATTCATAATGATGTTAAGATGAATGAGTATGATTATCCTATTCGCATCGTAGAACCCATTTAAATCAACCTTGATGAGGAGGACACTCTCAATGATCCTATTGATCTTAGTGATGAATATGAGACCATTGATCTTGATATTGATCTACCTCATATGCTTTCAAATCAGTTAACACTTAGACCTAGTATTGAGCATTGTGATTCTCAAGAGGATCCTTGTTTGGAACTAGCTATCATTCCTACTATATTGGATATATTCCCTCTTGCGAGTTTCCCACCTTCCATCAATAACATAAACCAAGATGGGGAGGGTCGGCAATGTGCTTGATTGGCTTATCTTTTATGGTAGCTCTTTTTGTGTTTGCATATTGTAATGTGCTTCTCCCGTAATGTATTTGTTAAATGTTTGTTAGACTCTTTTATACAACCCTTGTTACTTTGTTGGTGCAAGGTGATAAAGGAATCAAACCTATTGTACAAATTCTTCTATATGTATCTGTATTCTTCTATATGTTGTTTTATGTTATGTTGTACTTGTGCTATTGTTTGTAACTATTTTCCTTGTGTAGTCTGCTTGGATCTGCGACATGGTAGCACTAATTCTTTTTGGTCTCTGGGTTGTGGTCTGAAAAGATTCTTCTTCGTAACTCTTAAGTTTCTTTCCTCCATTGTGATTGTAGTTCTACTTTCTTTGGGGAATGATGTCAATTCATTTGCAATAATATCATATTTCTATATACATGTTATCTTATGATCATACTAACCCAACATTAGGTAGATCCCTCTTGTGTTCTTATGTATGTTTATGTTTTATTTCCCTTGATTTGTGTTCCTTTGAGGGCATCTCGCAGTGGAAACGTAATTCGTAGAGTTGTTTATGTTTATGTTAAAACCATTGCTCATGTTAAAGTGTTAGCAATAACTTTAACATGGGGGCATACACTCTACCCACTCTTTGCACACATGCACATTCAAAATAATTTTCAAAGACTTAAAACTTTTCCCTTTATGGATTAAAAACTAATCCTTAAAGCATGGACATTTTACCTTTTAGGATCTCTTGATCCCTCTAGTTTAAATTTACATGGATCTCTCGATCCCGCCAATTTTTAATTTATAAGGTTTTTGATCCCTTTAAGAATGGATCTCCCTGATGGGTTGACTAGTGAGTAGCCACATTCACTAGGCAGTTCAACTCCATCTCTCTAGTTATGCTTTTTGTGTGGTTCACAATGGGACATAGGTTCTCATTGGGCAAGATAATCACACCCCCCCTCTCTTTTTCTCTCTTTAAATAGGTGATGTCTCTCTTATCATGATCTTAGGGTTGATAAAGACTTAAGTCCCTTGGAGGCTTGAGGATTTCTTTTTCCCTTTTGATTCCAATAAGATTGTCTGTTCTGTATGTTCTCCTTTACCAAGAGTTTGTGTTGAGCTCATACTCTTGCTAAAGTGGGGGCTAAATGTATAGTCAGAAAATGGAAGCACTTCCATGATAGACTAGTTTATCCTTTAGAGTAAGTGGTTTGGGTTCATGTCAAGCACCTTAGGTAGGTTCTTGATCTAGACCTGGCTTTCCCCCTGTTCTGCCCCACTTTCCACTTCTTTCCAACCTGATTTATGCATTCTGGACTGCAGACCTGAGATCTTTGACCTCAAGGTCAGGGTTGACCCTTTTGGTCTATATCGACCTCAACCCTGACCTAGGTCAAGGTTGAACTCAACCTTGACCTAGGTCAAGGTCGACCTCGACCTTGACCCAAGGTTCAGATCCCGGGGTCCCACAGTATTTGGATGTCGGTCTTTGCAAAAAGTTGTTTCCTGCTTCCGGGTCGACTGTTTCAAGTTTCGAAGTGTCAATTCCTAAATTATATTTAATATAGGTCCTCTCCTAAGGTTAAAGGCTTTAATGGGAATTTAATTCTCCTATGTCAGCCTCCTTAGAAGATTGTGCCCTAGTTTCATATAAAAGGAAGTTTTCTCCTCTCATTTTCTCTAAGCGATATTGAGAAAAAAGAAGTCCTCTAATCATGATCAAGCATTCTCAAACTATCATCAAGTGAAATTCTAGAAAGCTAAGGAGAAATAATTCAAGCAAGAATTCATCCTCAAGCATTCTAGCATCCATTTTCATGAAGTAGATCCATTGGAGGCCATTGAAGGATTCAAACTACATAGTGCCCTTTTAGTGATCTCTCCATCCACCTCCTTCCAAGCCTCTTCCAAATCAAGAACCCATTCAAGACTTGGTGCTAGAGATCTACAAGAAAGAGATTTAACACATTCTACATTCTACATTCTACATTTCACATTTTGGTGTATACTTGTGGATCCACGGATTCGAATCCGCCACAAGGACTTTTTACAAGCAAGGTGAATTTATGCATTTACTTTGTTTACTTCTGCAATTTCAATTACATATATTTAAGGTTAAGTCCAAAACAAAGGTTTGGCTAAGGAAAACACCTCCCCCCAACAAACAAACCTCTTTTTCTTGCAGGTACAGGTTCAGAACTGTAGATTTGGACTCAGATTTGGATACCCTTTTCGGCTTTCTTTCGGGCTCCGCGAACAGATTTTTTGTCGACGCTGTGCAGGTCAGGGTCGACATTACTGGGTTAGGGGTGACATTTGTGGGTCAAGGTTGACCTTTTTCATAAGACGGTATCGAATAGGAAAAATATTTCTAAGTTCTGTTCGTCTCTATGTTCCGGTTCCGGATCATACTTCAGATTTTCTAGAAACAATCTACAGACCTCAGAAAACAACATTTTCCGGATCTGCAATTATTTAAGGTTGGTTCTTCTTCTCATCCTTTTTAATTACTTTCATTTATCATATCTACATTGTCAATTAATAGAATTTAAGATCTCCCTCTTTGTTTTCATTTCCAAATGGTTGATTCATTTGTGCATTAATCCCTCTTTTGGGTTGATTAACTTGGATCTTTCATTAGTGCATTTGAGGATAGAAAAGGAGCATCTTATATTCCTCATAATCACATTTCAATACAATTACAATTTAAATGTAAAGGTTGGGTAAATACACAATCAAACCCTAATAAAACTAAATAAACAATATTTTTCTCCCTTTTCAGAAGGTAACAACTAGGATACACCTAAGGTGATGATAGCCCTTCCCAAAACATAAGACAATAGAAAACACAAGAAGATCACAAAGACATAAAGCACATTGGTAGGAACTCTAAGACACATGCTAGGTGAGTGTCATCACATAGCCCTCACCCCTTGGGTTACCCATCAACCACTCTGGGTCCTGGTCCCCAAGTAGGCACATGCAAAACTGAACATCTCTCATAGGGATGAGACTGTTTGATTGTGCTATCGCAATAGCACCTTCTCCCACTCCCATTTGTAGCCTTTACTAGCACTACCTATATGGTGAGGCTTATCTTAGTTAATGTGTAGTTCCCTTCCCATAAATTTATTAATGTTTTCACTTGAATAAACAACTCACCATTGGGTTACCCTGGTACTAGCCACTTAGGACCCCGGCCCCGCACTGTGAGCCACTCACCTAGTGCTCTTAGGTTCCCTACCAAAAAAAGTCTTAAAAGAAGATAAGGAATACGTCATAATAAACAAGAAGCCATAACAATGTCACAACATCAAATAATTGGGTTTAGGAAACCACTAGTTGTCATGAATCCTCTGGACAACCCTAAACCACACTCAGGTACTCAGGTGGATAAAACACATCCATATTGCATCCAATGCATCAAAAAGGGATTCACAATACATAATTACATCAAGTAATTCAACCCAACACAAATCATAACATCTTAACATCATTGGATTGAGTTTAGGAGATCATTGATTGTCCCTAATCCACAGGACATTCTTAAATCCTATTCCAGCATTCAAGCAGATAGATAACACATAAAAAGACATCAAAATGCACCAATCATCAATTATTATACACAAGCATATAACCAGTTCCTTTTGGTACTAACTCAAACCACAAAACAACATAACAAGATCATATTGCAGAAAACATGCTGATTCCTGAAATTTGGCTAAGTCTGAAATTCCTAAAACCTACAAAATCTAGAATCTTTATTTGAACTCCTAGGAGGCTGAAACCACTCTCAAACATCCTAGAAGGTATTACATAAAATGTAACTTAAAGTATAAGTAATTAAAAGTATGTATCTTATACTTAAATGTTACATTTTATGTTTCGCCCTAAGGCTAAAATTGGACGGAGACCACCCTAACCCTAATCAAGGTTCTCAAAATATCCAAAACTTATGATAAGTTTCCAATTGATCATAAACATAATAACACATGAAAATCAAGTATTCTGCAAGTTGAACAACCTCTAGGGCCAACCCCGGGTCATAACCAAACCCTAAGCCCTTCTAGAAACCCTAAAAATCAAACTGGAAGAGTCTTGCACAGGTGGAACCCTAAGCTACGCAGGTGGTGACCTAAGCTGCGCATGTGGTGACCTAAATTGCGCAGGTGGTGACCTAATCTATGCAGGTGGTACAACCCACACAGGTGGTTCTTTTTGTGTAGGTGGTCACTGTTAGAGTAGTAGAGTATTGCTAATAATTAAATCAGTTAATTATTAGTTATCTACTCTTAGCTTAAGTTAGACTTAGGAAGTTTCTATTTCCTAGTAGTTTCCCTTTTAGGGTTTCGGTATCCTTTATAAGGATTGACCGCTTTGTATTTCATATCAAGGAGATTGTATTTTAAAATCATTTCATTGTTGTTAATAGAAGCTTATTTTCTGTTAAGATGATTTTCTTGTCTCTGGCCTATTGGCTGCCATAGTTGATTCTCTTATGTTTCTCTCTTCTGTCTTCTTTCTTGTAGCAGTGTTTGCATGCAGGTTTCTTGGGAAGATTTGATGCTTATCAAATCCTACATGGTATCAGAGCTGATCTGTTATTCGTTGTTCCTGTTTTATTGAAGCACAGAGGGTTTCAAAAGCTTTTTCAGCTTCTTTTAGTGGTTCTGGGGGGTCTCTATTTTTGGAGGCATTTTGGGCCCAAACGGACACTGCCATTGCGTCCAGAAGGCCCAAAAACCCCAGAAACCATATAAGGTTTGTCCGATTTGGACACTGGGGCTCTGGAGAATTTTTTAGGCCTCCTACGGGCCGTACAGCACGAGAAACGAGGTGAAAAATCAAAAAAATATTAAAAAAAACACTTTTTTATGTGTTTTTGCGGATGTTCAAAAGTGCACGCAGTGTTATTTTAAACGGGCCACTCCCGCGCCGCCCACGCGCCGCCAGGAGCCCCCGCGCCACCTGCCGCACGCTGCCCTGCGGCCCACGCCGCCCTGCTCCCCGGCGCCCTCCTCCCAGCGGCCCCCGCCACCGCTCTGCAGCGGCCCCGCCGCCCCTTCTTCGCAGCTCCGCCGGCGGGCGCCCGGTCCCCACCACCGCCGCCGCCGCCCGGCTAACCCGCCGCCCGCCGGGTCTGTTCAGCCCCCGCAGCTACATTTGCAAAGGGACGGTCATATTGATGACCAGCGGTTTAGGGTTAAGCCCCCGGCACGCGCCATGCGCCTGGGGGCCAATTTTTTTAGCCCCTGGGGCTTAAAACATGCATTTTAGGGCATTTTGGGGGTACCTGTCTGTTTTCGCTCTATAGGGAGCATACGGGGGTATTTTTTTGACTTCCATATACCGTCGAAAATCTCTTTCCAAGCGCTTTCCGATGATGGAGGTTAGGGTTTTTGGTTCCACCGTTTCAATAGCAATTTTTTCTGTTGAAGTCTGATGTCTTTTTTTGCCTTCCGGGAGTCATATCTGGCTCATCTGGACTTCTTTTTTGGCAAACGAGATATTGTCGGAAAGCTGGTTCTGTGTGCTATTCAGTGGCAAAGGTTATTTTTTAGATTCTACTACGGGTTTTCACTCCTCCGCGTTTGGCAGTTTATGCCCTCTGGTGGTGTGCTTGGTTCTACAGGTCCGGGGATCTCTTCTTCTGAGTTCATAGCTCACTCTTCTTTATGACATCTGAGCTTGCATGCTCTTCTGATGCATTCTTGTTTCTGTAAATGCACTGAGATAAAGTGCCTACTTCTGCATTCTTGGATCTTGTACACCTTGTTCAGTTTTAGTACTCGCACTCTGTTATAAAGTGCCATGGGGGGATTATGATGCATTTGCCGCTTTAGGCGCATCCACTTTTGTCAAGTGAGTGTACCTTCCATGACATTAGCCCATGTAGTGTGTCTGTGACACCGCCCTTTATCCTGTGTGTGTGCTTCTGTTGCACTGTTGGTGTTCCTGGTTCTTCTTCTGCAGTTGTTTCTGGAATCGCATTTCAGTGTTCCTGTCACCTCTCCCGGTTCAGCATTATGGGGGGGGTCCACCTGTTGGTTCTATTGCTTCCTGGTTCGATTGATCAGCTCTTCAGACACTTGTCTTCTCTACCTGATTATGCACTTCAGTGGGGGTTCCAGCAGTATCTTCTGACAGAGTTTTCAGACATGCTTCAGAGTTGCTTCTTGCTATTTTCTTGTTCCTTTCTCTGGGACACCTTTTTCTCTAGATTGAAGGTTTTCTTCATCTAGTTTGCTTTATGTTTTGGGTACCTGATCAGGCCTAGTTGTTGGGACCCATCTTTCCTGCTTTCTATAGTAGTTTAGCTTTTTTTTGCTTCTCCCTAAGTTACACTTAAGGGGGGGTGTTAGAGTATTCGAGTATTGCTAATAATTAAATCAGTTAATTATTAGTTATCTACTCTTAGCTTAAGTTAGACTTAGGAAGTTTCTATTTCC
>MU228135.1:1255501-1293639 GCA_018584345.1 Thuja plicata | reverse complement strand
ACACTGTTTAGTGTGCACTCGGTTAAGAGATTTACAAAGGATTGTTAAATCCACCTTTCTCAAGGATTTCTTCTATTTGCTACACTTGTTAGAATGTAGTCAAAAATATTCATTGACCTGAGTATATACAATTTAGAATTGTTGATTGCAGATCCAATAAAGATTACATGTATATTTATCACCTATAGTGATTGATCAATACCTCTATTCTGCTCGGTAGCCTTGGTTCTTGTTCTTGATAACTGATTTCATCTTTGGTTGTTCTTCTGCATAAAACTCTTAGTCTAATCCATAGATGTGCTTCTCGGCTACAATCATCATCACACACACATTTTCATAGATTACATAACTATTTATACAATGAGTTTGACCTAAATGAGTTTCACGTATTACAATGATAACTCTATGATCGAAGGTTTACAACTTGACTTTGATCTCCTAGTTTGCATGTTTTCAATCAATTAGACTGATTAAAACAATTACAATTACATTGTTTGTCCTTCAAGAAATGGATTTATAGCTAATAAAAAAGCTAAATATAAAACATAAGTGTTTTATCTGACGTGAAAGTCAGGTCCACATTTCTCAGGATCTATAACTGTCTCTCGGTAGATTGGTGCTCAGGTTGCTCTATAGTATGTCAGGTTCCTCTTTCATCTGCTATGTTGGGTTCCTCTGTCAGGTTACTTTGTCGGGTTACTCTATCGGGTTCCTCTTGTAACATTTTCGGGTTGCACTAGTAGACTGTGTTGTCGAGTTCCCTTGTGAACTTGTCTGTTGGGTTGCACTAACCTGCCTTTCAGTGTTGGTGTTACCGACGGTTTCAAAATTGTTTTACTTTGCATACTAATGGCAAAATATGTCTTCAGGTTAGCTTAACAAAAAAAATTCTATTACCAGTCATGTGGTGTGAACAACCACTGTCTATGATCCATCCAGATTTCTTTTCAACCTGTGACACTAGGTCTTTCTCTTCATGAATAGGTTCATCATCTTTAATAGCAAAAAATCCAATCTCATCATAATCAATAGCATCATCATCAGAAACACCTTCACTAACATAGTAACATTCCTTATCCTTGGAATACTTAGGTCTATAAAATATAGATTTATGTTTAGGAACCCTTGTATGACATCTAGATGCAAAATGACCTATCTTATTGCATGAAAAATATTTTTGAGGTAACTTTACTTCAAAATTACCCTTACCTCTATTTTCTCTTCTAGCAATCAAGGCCACAATTTCATCTATTTTCTTTTCTTCCTCCTATATATTTTCCCAGTCATCAGTATATTCACCAAGCTCTTCTCGCAAGTCACTTTTGTTGGTGCTCAGTCCCTCATAAAGTCTTTTTATTACTATGCACAGCCGCTTTGAATGTTGTTTCAACCTTAGGTAATGAGTCTCAACTTTGCGGCCTCAAAAGTAGTTAATTTTGCAATCAACATCTCTTTATTGAAGTTCATCGTCAAAGGTATGATCTCGTCTATAGCTTGCACTTTAGTTTTATAAATAGGTGTCAAAGATCTAAGAATTTTTGTGATCACTTCTTCTTCACTATATGTGCCTCCAGAGTTTCTAATGCCAATAACAACCTCAGTAACTCTCTGTACATATGCTCTAATATTCTCATCATCTTTCATTTTCAGATTTTCCATCCTTTTCTTACAATTCTGCAACTTTGCCTACTTAGTAAAGTTATCTCCTTCATATAGTGCTTCCAATCTTGACCAAATTTTATGTGAAGAATCCAAATCTTTAACCTCTGTGAATTCACCTTCAAAGAGCACACTAATCAGTGCTTCTCTTGCAACTATGTTATAAGAAAATAACTTCTTTTCTTCATCAGTAGCTTTATCTAGTCCATCTTCAGTCTTGATCGGCTCATCTTTCTTTGTAATAATCCAATAGTCAATTCCCAAACACAGCAAATGAGTTCCCATCTTGTTCTTCCAACTGTCAAAGTTTTCAGGATCAAACTTCGGACTATCCTTCCTACAGTATGTCATTTTCAGGATCACCTCAAGTTGTTAAGTTTTCTCTCTAAGGACCAGAAGCTCTGATACCAATTGTTAGGAATAACACTCTACCAACACAATTGAGGGGGGGGGGGGGGGAATCAGTTGTGANCTGATACCAATTGTTAGGAATAACACTCTACCAACACAATTGAGGGGGGGGGGGGGAGAATCAGTTGTGAGACAGATTATTAAACATTATAAACCAAAACTTTAATCGAAATGATAACATAGTAATTGCAACGCCATAACACAATCCTTTGTTGTTGAGGAAACCCTATTAAAGGTAAAACCTCGGTGGGAATTAGCACCCACAAATAGTGTACTAAGAGTATAGTATCTGTGCTAAAAGATTTAGCCCTATTAGGAGCTTATTAATGCATTACAATACATAGTCGATGGTAAAGTATAGACCCTGTTAGGAGTAAAGAGTAACAATAGGCTCATTGGCTAGGCACACTGCCTAAAGAAGGTTAAATCTACCTTCAGGACTTACTGTTTGAAATACAAGTGTATATGAAATATACAATCCAATGAACTATGTAATAGCAATTGTCTTTTCTTGATCAGTTTCAATGAAGTCTCTTAGTCACAACCTCTACTCTACATCCAGTAGACTTCGCACAAACAAGATCGCACCTTCCACACTTTGTTGTTACCACACTCTTTCCATAAAAGAAAACAACTTTCTTTTATACAGGTTGACCAATTAAGACTTCACCAATGCACAAATAATTACATAACCCCTTTCTAAGATACACACGGTACCTATAATAAGTAAACATAAATTACAACTCATCAAATATAATCCAAGATCCGTAATCCACACTCGCAATTCATAATACACGCTCCATCTCTGAAGTCAACCCCAAATAGGTCTTCTCTAGAATACACGCCACAACTGACATCACTAAGAGTCTTGCAACCCAATAATCATAACAAATATTCCTCAACATATCTTTTGTCATTCCTCAAGCTTGCATAACATGAATTGATATTTCATGCAAGTTATCCTTACAACTCATCAAATATAATCCAAGATCCATAATCCACACTCGCAATTCATAATACACGCTCCATCTCTGAAGTCAACCCCAAATAGGTCTTGTCTAGAATACATGCCACAACTGACGTCACTAAGAGTCTTGCAACCCAATAATCATAACAAATATTCCTCAACATATCTTTTGTCATTCCTCAAGCTTGCATAACATAAATTGATATTGCATGCAAGTTATCCTCAAAACTCAGAGACTAACTCTGACATAGTTCACTGCCACTGTCCAGTACCCAGTCTTTACTAAAATATATGTAACTTTCTCCATCTGAAATATTAAGCAATGTGACCTTAGACATAAGATCACAACACATCCTTGTACATATCCTCATCTTCGCACACTCTGAATTAACTGTACAGTACATGTACATTTCTATCAATTATCTAAGCAACAGTAATAACCAGTCTGTTTTGTCTCAATAGAAACATATGTTGACATCAGTGACAAAACATGAATGCCAACAAAAACTACAGAAACCAATTCCAAAATTTCCATCCTTACATCTCTCTTATCCAATCTTTGGCATAAAACCTTAACCACCATCTACCTTTATCCTCCATATCTATCATTTATCCTTACCTTATCAATATCTTTGAACATCATTTACATAGCCATGGTTCATTATAGCATACCTTTCAAAGGGATATTATCCAAAGAGAAAGAGGCATAAAGTCCTCCATTCACTATCTTCTAAAAATTTAGAAAAAAAAAGAAAAAATAAAAGAATAAGTAAAGAGAAATCATTCGTCCTATGGTGAAAATCACTTCTTATAGAGCCTTGGGCAAGTACCATGATGAAAACCTGGCAAACATGCATCATGCGTAGTCCACTTTCTTGTACTCTACTCTTGGGGGCAAGTTCCATTAGCCATGATATCCATCATATCCTACATCTTTTATATCCCACCATTTATCCTATTTTGCATATGTATTCCCTCTTTCACCTTTGATCTTGAGAAGGTTGAACATATCCATGTGCATCAAGTATCTTGACATTGGTTATCCTTTCCATTAGCCTATTCACTTGTTGTATCCATGCTACCCTATCATTGTCTTGCTTATCTGAGATCAACCCTCGTTATCCCTAAGCATTCTGACAATAATTCCAAACCATCCACTCGTGCCTTCCATCAAACCCTACCCTGATCGTTCTATCCTATCCACATCCTATCCAAAATGATCCTTTGGTCTTGATAAAAAAATGAAGGACAAAAAACGCAAAAACATGTTCTCACAAGCCTCTAGACATGTCCACTCCTTTGGTCAACACATGCATTTCATTGCATCATGTCATTACGCTATATGTTATGTGAAACCACCTCATTAGCCTACATTGTCATACCCCTATTCCCTTAGCTTGGGTAACCTTGAGGAGATAGTTCTGAGGGTCACATTACACACTTCCGCCATCATTGCCTATCCACTTCTAATTCATCAGTCTTCTCATACATCTGTAATGCCCTACACCTTGTTAGACATTGGGGGCAAACAAATCTGATTGTGCGTGAGAACTAGTAATCTTTAAAAACCAAGTCATAAATAAATAAAAAACATGTCCAAAATTGGAAAATCAAGTTTCAAAACTCGACAAAATCGATGAAAAAATCAGCACATCGACGAAAAAATCAATCTAAAATTGCAAAAATCAATCAAAAATCAAAATCATCAATCAAAAAAAAAAAAAAATCGACACTTCAAATCAAAAATTGAAAAAAAATATAATTAATTAATTAATTAATTAAAAATTAAAAATCAAATCAAAAAATAAAAAATAAAAAATTAACAAATAATAATAATAATAATAATAACAAAATAAAAAATAAAAAACCTTACCTCCCCTGCGCTCCACCCTCCCTCCTCCCTCGAGCCGCGAGCGAGCTCGACCCGAGCACGGTGCTATCTTGTCAAGCTCCTCAAACATGTAGTTATTTTTGCATTTATTTTTTAAAATTTTGATTTAATTTAATTTTTATTAAAATTATTATTTTTATATATATTCAAAAAACACAAAATCCACAATTTTTTGTTTTTTTTCAAACCTCAATTTTTTTTCAAAAACCCAAAATAAATAATAAACCCATTTTTTCATTTCCCTATTTTTTTCATCAAGGCACGAAGTTAATTTTTTTCAAAAATCATCATCATTTTTTTCAAACCTCATTTTCGGCCTTGCAGGGCGCTGCCCCTCGACCCCACCCTGTCTCCCCACAAGGGGTGTTTCCCCTTGACCCCATTTTAGAGGTGTTGGCCCCAAACCCCCGTAGAAAGGAAAAAAAAACTGGGGGGAAATTGCGCCGATGAAAGTGAAAAAAAAAAAACCACCCCAACATCGATTTTAAATATATTTTTCATACAACCCATGGGCATACATCCGATCTTCAAGATATCATCTTTGAAACATGCACGAGCAGAACTCAAACATTCTTCATCAAGATCACAAATCAGGACACTTGAACTTTTCAAATCTAATCCAAATCTCAAATTTCAAAACATCTGATCGTTCCACCAATCTCAAACTCAAACATCCAAATCATAAACCCAAACATCGAATCAAACAATATGAACAAAGGATACAAAATGGATGGATATTTTTTCTAAGAAAATGGATCAACAAACAAATAAAAAAATTAGTTCAAAGATGTTTCTTGATTTTTATATCATGTCTTTTTAGCATATCAATTATGTTTTCAACTAGATAAGTAATGATGGAGACATGATCTTTTCTGAATTTTTGCTTATAAGGTTGATTCCTAGACATATGCAAGTTTGTCTAATGACGTGATCATCAAAGAATCATCGAGGACATTTGTATATCAATAGGGATCATACTTTTCTTTGTTTACACAAACAGATACCTTGGCCATTTAGATTGTTCATACCTTAATGCCAAGATCAACTTGCAACATTGAATCCGATGAAAACGGTATTGATACTCTCATAGTTTGGAAATATCACCAGTGAGGGTTGTATCGATTTCACTGATTCACAAAACCTCAATGATGACAGTGGTCACATTGAATCTGATGAAATAAGTATTCATACCATCATGGTTTGCAAATCTAACTGGTGAGGGTTGTACCGATTTCAAAATGATTTACCAAAAAGATCAATGATGATAATTGAAAAAATAGTTATCCATTACAAAGTGACAATTATGTAGTTGCATTCTCATATTGCATTCATGTTAGATTAAATCATGCATTAATAATCATTATGGGAGTTCTCAAGGATAGTGAGAATCAATCATCCAAGTCAAATCATCAAAAAACAAAAGGAAGGGGTAAGGTTTATCAAATGTCCACAATCATAATGTCTATCAAATGTACATATCAAGATACATCAAAGGTACATCATCAAAGGAGATATATATGTCCCTCATCGCATATCTGATATCATCACAACGATCTAAGCCCTGTGTCAACCCCCTGGAAGCTATTGTTTTATCGGCTATCAAGTTCTCTAATCCGCCACTCAATCATATTCCATCTTTTTCAAACAAGTAAATCCTTCATCTTTGTTCCATTCACATCACATCAATTGCAAGTGTTGTCAACACAACATTGATCTTCAATTTTGGAAAGTTCCCTATCAAGGATTATAGGTCCTTCACCCATAACCCAAGGAATCAAGGTAAATTTTGAGTCTATATCATAGAAATATATCTTTTTCTATTAAGAGTCCATCATCTTCGACACACTTTTTTTTTTATCAAATCCCAATTGAAACCTTTATCTATCACTTGTTTGCAAAACCTTCATCAAGATTCTAGATCAACATCATCCTATCTATCCAAAACTCTATAAATCATCATCAATCAATCCAGTATCCACCATCACAAACCATACCATCTAGGGCAATATAAATCATCCAATATTTCTCTTCTAATCTATCAAGAGATCCATCTCATTACACTTTATCCGATTGATCTCTCGAGGGGGCATATCATACTCATCATCATCTTAACCAGATTATCTTTGGGGCATCCAATCGGTATCAAAAGCAGATCAAGGTCCAAGACATTTTCTCATCTTCAAAATCATCTTTTGTCGGGATTTAAATCGGCAAGGCTGACATTAATCAAAATTTTGCAATCAAATAAAATCATTTCCCTCAATTCCAATGCTTGCAACATCATCTCGATTTTAAATCCTGAGGTGGCATATTGGCACTAGGATGCATAGTTTTGCGAATTGGGGCACTTTTTAAAATCAGGGACATCGAACGTCAAAATTCTTTTCTTACATCAGGGCATCAAAATGGATCAATTTTCACAATAGAGATATCACATTATCAAAAAAATGACATCATTATCATATTGGCATCATATCGACATCATCATATCAGGGATTCACATTGAAGCATCATCATTAGTCTCACATCAGACTGAACATTGAATCAACATCAGAAATCAAACATCGGGTATTCTTTGAACCAGTACGCTTCGCACATTGATTCAAAGAGGGGCATTTGTAGACACTCTAAATTGGTCAACCAAAATCAACTTGGTCAACCAAAGTCAAAGGGGTCAAATCAAGTCAACATCATAGATTAATTAACAAATCCATTAATTAATTAATGAAATTTAAGCCAAAAGGGATTAATTAAACTATGTAATTGATTAAATCAACTAGTTATATAGTTCAATTAAATAAATCAAATGAAACCCATCAAATCCCCTTACATGGCTAATTTAATTAAATTGGTTGAGTTAATTAAATCCTAATTACTTTCAACAAAGGGGACACATAATCAAATAGCAATGAGAAGAAAGGATGGAGAGCACATGGATCACTCCAAAGCTTTTGTATCTTAACCAATCATTTAGCCTTTTCTATCCTCATCACTCATTTTGTCACCTTGTCCCCCTATTTGAAACCCATCACTCAACCTTAACCTCAACCCTACTTTGACCTTGGTTAATCAAACTCACCCCCCTACCCTTGGTAATTCCTATAAATATGAGGATTTTCTTAGTGTAAAATTACCAATTCACCTTTAGAACACCAATTCACATTTAGAGTAAGAATTCACATTTAACTGCATATTGAATTGGGCATTTAACATTAAAGCATTCTTGAGTAGTATCATCATAATGGAAAATTCATCCATGTTTAAATAGATTTTGAGCATAGAATAGGGAAATTCATCTTAATTTGCATATATTTGCATCTTATGTCCATATTTTTCATCATTCTTAAGCATAATTCTCGTTCTAGGGGTTGTCACTTTAGGATGCTATGCAGTTGAGAGTATTTGTTTAGTCCTAGCTAGAGATCCATGAGGCGCTCTTAATTTGATTTCATTTTCAAAATTGATTAACCTATTTATATCTTTCAAATTTGATTGAAAAGTATGTTAAAGTAACGTTTCATGCAGGTTTGTGAATTACAGGTTTACGGACTGCACACACTACACAACACTTCTCTTAATACAACACGCTACACAATCACCATGATAATCAAAATCAATAAATAAGATGTACACGTTATAATGCAAACATATGTTCTAAAGAATAATAACCACTTTCCAGATAGGTCCGGACCCAAAGGAGTGAACCACATTATGTTGCAAGATTAATGGGACCAAGATGAACATAACTAAAGATAGATCTACTCAGCACATCATCTAGAGCATGCTACGCCAGATCACCAAAGCATCAAATCGACATCTAAACATAAGATATGTTAATATAAATGATAATCAATAATGAAAACAACAATAATAGCATCAACATAACATTCCAACAAATTATGTCAGAAGTGTCCCTAGTGAAACAGTAGTAGTTGATATGTATAAAAGAAAATGTCTTCCCTCAACAAGTGGAACGAGAACTAGCGGTGAGGTTAGATATGCTTTAAGTTGATCAAAAGCCTTTTGACATAGATAATCTCACTGTAACTCACATCCATATGAAGAAGGTTTGAATGGTTGAAATTTATTGTCAATTTGTGCAATAAAGCAGCGGATAGACCAAAGCTTTCCTTGCAAACTGTGGAGTTATTTAAGGTTCTTTGGAGGTGGAATTTCTTGGATGGCCTTGACATTCTTGGGGTCCACCTTAATTCTTCTACCTGATACATTGTAACTGAACATATTTCTTGATGTGACACCAAAGTCACATCTCTTTGGATTGGGTCAGACTTTATATTACTCCAATTGTTCAAATATCTTAGTAAGTACTCCAATGTATGATTATCTAGTTTTAATTTCCCTAGAAGTTCATCAAAATAATCCTTCATGATCTCATGTAGGAGCTGATGAAAAATTGTTGCCATGGTGCACTGATAGGTGGCTCCATCATTCTTGACTCCAAAGGGAATGACTTGATATTAGAATGTAGCCCATGGCATAGTTAAAGGATTTTTATGTTGATCCTCTATAGAAATTTTTATCTGATTATATCTCGAGAATCCATCCATTAGAGATAGCATTTCAAGTCTAGCAGGCAAGTCCACTATGATATATGTGTAGGGGAGCGAAAAAACATCCTTAGGATATGCTTTGTTCAAGTCTCAGAAGTTGATGTAGATACAGATGCCCCCAAAGGGTTTGCTAATTGGTACAATATTAGAAACCCATTTTAGATAGTCTACAAGTCTTATGAAATTGACATCCAACATCTAAAGTAATTTTTCCTTTACCAATAATTCTATCTATGGGTACATCTTTCTGAGTTTTTGTTTAACATGCTTGGCATTAGGATATAGTGCGATATGATGTACAAATAGGTCAGGGTCTAATCTATGCATGTTAGCATATGACCAAGAAAATATATGTTGTGACTTGTGAAGGAACTCAGTCTTGTTTATCTTTTCCTTTTCACTCAGAGATGTTGTTACGAATGTGATCTTTGGATTTTTTGTGGTACAAAGATTTACTTGCACTATATCCTCTACGAGAATAGATGATTTCTCACAAGGTAGGTCCATCAGCAACAAGTCAACTTCTCCCTCCTCTGGCACCTCAGAGAGGTTTTCACAAGAGGATGCACCCTTTAGTTTTATTTTTTCTTTATATGAATGTGCCTTGGAAAGGTTTTCACTAGGGGATGTTTTGTTTTTATTTTTATTTTTCTTTTTCTTTTCAATTTTGTGATTAAGAGATTTGACTTGCCACCCAAAAAAAATTTGTTCATTGCAGGTGATCTGATGTTCATACTCTTGAAGATCCTTTAGGTCTAATAGTGCCAACATTTCTTCATTTGTTTCACATCATCCAATGGTGGTGGCCCTTTTTGGTCCCAATCAATAAGTTTGTGGTGTTTGAGTGGGAGGCTAGGAGAAGTGAGGTTGGTGGGGGTTATGGCAAGGACACGGTTAATTCTGAATATGTCATCATCAGGGCACACAAAATACACTTCATAGAATTCCTCCTTAAGGTCTTTGGAGTTAAAAGAAGCTTCATGGGAATTTTGAGAGGACACCTTAATTTTTTAGTGATATTTGAGTCCCCTATTATGATAATAAGCTCTAGGATTAATAGGTTCGTTGATGCCTTGTTCTTTTTCCCCCAATCTGGTTTCATGGTATCATATATTCTCAACTATAAGATATGTTTTTGGGTACTTCTATTTTGGGACATCGATAAGCTTGTCCTTGTCTTCTTTGTATAACCATGAAAGTACATCTTCCTCCAAATTTTCTTCATCAAGAGGTCCCCATTGTTCAAAGTTAGTTTTCTTACATTTGATCATGGGTTTTTCCTTGGAAAAAAAGGGGGAAGGTTGACCATAGGGTTTAGGGGATAATGAGAGTTGACCAACATAAAAGGTGTTCTAAATGGTATACTCTCCACAAACTTTCTCAACAATTTTTAATTAGTCATTTGAATGGGTGGATTTTGAGGTGGAAGCTTCATTGGATGAAGATCTGGCAATGGATGGTTTGGATAACTCATTGAGCGGGCATAAATTGGTCTATTTTCCTTCAAGCATTTTTCAATATTGGAAGGTCTCGGGATCACTTGGAAACATAATTTATTTGTTTTTATTAGGGAATTTTAGGCATTAATGGAAGGTGGATGGAATAGATTTAATGGTGTGGATCCATGGTCGGCCAAGAATAATATCTGAGGGTAGGTCTGCATCAAGGACTTGGCATGTAGTCTCAATCAATATACGACCCACTCGAAGAGGAAGTGTAATAATACCTTTGGGTTAAATACACTTCGGGTTATGATTCTTTGTCATTGTATGCTTTAATTATCATATTCTTTGGTAGATCAATGACCTCGTCAGGGAATCCCAATTAATTTATTAACCTCAATGTACAAAGATTTAAACTAGATCCACCATCTATAAGGAATCTTTTGATCTTATGTCAGTGGACAATGGATTTGATGTGAAAAGGCTTATTATGATTAGGACCAAGAGCACAAAGGTCTTTATTTGTGAAGAAGAGATGATGTTGTGTGGTGAGGTTCCCAATCATGGCTTGGAATTGGGAGGCGTTGATGTCATCATGAACATGTGATTCTAGGAGAGCTTTCTCAAGAAATTCCTTATAGACAGGGGATGTACGGAGAAGTTCAAGGATGTATATCTATGCAGGGGTATTCCCTAGGTTATTAATAGGGATACAAGGGGAAGCAAGTCTAGTGAAGATTAATTATGTAGATGGAGGAGTGCCTTGAACAATGATTCTTCCTCGGTGAGTGTTAGCATTATAAATAGCGCCTTTAACTATGATGGTGTTTACATGAGTATCAACTTCTTCAATGCGGCCACATAAGGAATCAAAGCCCAAAATGGTTTTGGTGGTGTAATCATAAGGGATGGCATTTGATGACAAGGTCTTATCTTTCCCCTGCTTAGGAAAAGGGGCGGCGTAGATCTTAATCTGGGCATTGGATGATGATAGGTTATGTCCCTTGACTTTTATTTTTCCACTATCGATTAGGTCTTGGATGAATTTTTTAAGATTCATGCATATATTCATATCATGTCTTGTAATATGGTGGTATTCTCAATATTCATCATCATTATACCAAGCAAGCTTAGGTTGATTCTCATCATATGGCTTGGTGACTAGAAATACCATCATATTTTGTTCAATAAGACATCAAGGGGCTTATAAAGAGGGGTTTATTGGCGATGTTGGTGGGTGTTGGTATTATTGCTGGTGTTGGTGTTAATATTGCGATGGGGAAGAGATTGCTGGATGGATTGTGATTGGTTTTGTATTGGGATTATTATTTTTGGGGTTGTTGATTAGTACGGTTCTGTTGATTGCATCAATTGTTGTAATTGGAGATAGCTTGGAAAATTTGCACATTTTCAGAGTCAATTACCCCGTCATTAACAACATTCTTGTTTTTGGTCCAAAACTTGGGTTTGTCATTAGATGAAGGTGTATAGTGCTTAATTTTCCCTTGTTGGGGAAGGGAATCCTCAATAGTTTTCCCTTTCTTGAACATATGTTAAAAAGTGTCAGGAAAATCCATTTTCATATGAAATTCCATTTGTGATACAATATTTCTAGTGAATATATCAATCAAATTTTGTTCGGGAATTTTCCAAGGCATCTATTAGCAAGGTGTCTCCAACATTGCAAAAAGTTTGCAAAATTCTCTCCATTATGTTGTTTGGTATTGCGTGAATCACTTAAGGATGCTTGATATCTAATTTTATAGGAGTATTGTGCAAAAAAATTATTATCAATATCCACAGAATTATTTGAAATGTTGAATAGGGCATGTTTCCCCTTGTATTTATTAGATATAAGGATCTCAAAATTTGGGGGTAATGGTTGGATGAGGATGGATCGATCAAATGGGTAAGGACATATATTATCAAATGAAAATTCCTTCTTATTTCCTCATGTTGCATGTTGATAATGATTCTCTTGAGCTCATTGAATTTTTGAGCTAGCTTGGGGGCATTATGTGATGTAAGAGAATCCCCCAAATTAGAAGGTCCTCCAAGGGAAGATGATGTAAGACCCAAGGTTGGTGAAGGCACATATTGATAAGCTTATGAGGTGTGATGGGTTTACGTCTTCATGGAGGAGGATGGAATTGAGAATAGTAATGTGGTGTGATCAGTAATGGATAAGGGTATGGAGTTTTGACATATGTTTATCACATTTTCATTCATATCGTTAGATGTACTCGTTGTAGTATGAGTGCTAGCATGAGAGGTCAAAATAGGTAAAATTCTAAGGATTTGTTGGATGGTTTCTCGTGATAGTTGAAAGGTTTGTGATGATTGAGTGGTTTTATATGTGGAGGTTTCGATGGAAGATGAGGTGCCTTTACCTCTTGATGAAGTGGTATTGGTATTGGTGATGTTGGTGTCTATGGCATTGTTTGTGGTGGCACAGATTTTGGTGACATTATTGAGGAGAAAAGATAGGACCATGACCCCATCCTTGAGAAAACTCATAAAGACCTCTTGTTTTTATATCTAATGAATTTCTCAACCATTTACAAATTGTAGGGATATTTGAGGAATGTATCTGTATAATAGAAAATGGTAATAAATGCTAAGATGTAAATTACTTACCATGTCCTACATACATTGGAATTCAAATCCTCACAAAGCAAATTTGATTAACACAATGAAAAGGAGGATGGGTGCTAATGAAAGATCTATGCTTAATGGGGAATTGATTCCTGATCAGATCTGATAAGTAAGTACAAAGGAAAAGAAGTAAGAATAAGTGCATTTGAAAACAAGATAGAGAAGGTAGGACTTTGAATATGAATTTGACTGTCGTCGGAATCTCAGATTTTGTTGTAACTTTAGATCTGGAAGGCAAGGACCTGAATCTTTCTGTCCTAAAATTTTCACTGAAAATGGCAGGGACAAGTCAAATTTTTGGGAACAAGTTGACTAGTTGACTTGTTCCTGCAAAAAATTGATGAAACTTTCCAGGGGTCTACAAATGCACATGTACTGCCCAGATCCAAAACCGCAGCTCCAAAACTTGTTCCTACACATAAAAAATGAGGGAAAAAGTTGTGGAAAGGGGTTTTCCTTGGTCAAACCACTGTTTAGGAATCAAATTTGAAATTTCTTAAGGGAGGGTGAAATAGAAGCTAGATCTGAAACATAAATCACCTTATACCTTGATGGTGCAATGCTTCTTTGGATGTGATCACAAGTGTTGATTGAATAGATTGAACTCCATAAAAACCTAATAGGAAATCATGAAACCAAATACTTGAATGATGAATGTTGTAGTTTTCCATAATGTTTGATTAAGAAGAAGAAGGATTAAAGACTTGGATGCTTAATTGAAGAATAGATCTTGAAATCCATTTTTTCTTGAATGTTCATGAATTCTTGAAGACTTGATATGGAATGCGTGCACTTGATAATGGATACCAAAACAAAGAGAGATAGGGGGTTTATATACTAAATGCATCATCTCAGGGATTAGAACTCAGGCAGGTCGACCACAAATCTAAATCTTGGAGGAAACCCCCGTCATCAGGCTCTGAGAAAAATTTGGGCCCAAAAGCCCAGGGACAAGTTGGCTAGTTGATTTTTCCCAGGAAAATTAGCTCAACTTCCCCGGGTATGTCAAGGAAGGTGAAAATAAGTAGGGGAAGAAAACAAAGGTAGTTGAGAGGTCAGAAATGATCTTGAAAGTAGAAAATAAATGAATAGTTCCTAAGTAAGGAAGTGAATTATTTGATTGGAGGGAAAAAAAAAGGAGCACACTTAGGAATAAATGCTAACCTCAATTTTTGAGGAAATAATGCTAATTTGAAGGTCCAATAAGTGCTAGAAGAACGTGAAATCAATGCATAAACCCATACATAATAAAATGGGGCTAAAATGAGCACCTAATAAGGGTGCTTACTTTTTAGGATGATATAATTAGCCCTCACTTTAGTAGGAGGATGAGTCCACCTCATGCTCATGGTAAATTAGCAAAAAGAGAGAGAAAGATGAAGATCATGGGAAAACTACAAGGAAATAAGACATTACTAAGTTTAAAAACACAAGCCCCTAAACCAAGGATCTTAACTCATACATCCATATGCAACGATACATAAAATAATAATAATAAAGGTTAAAGCTTACTAAGATTCCAAGTCAACTAGTTGAAGAGACCTCGCTAAATAAAATTTCTCATCTACTAGCATCATGCTAAAAAAGCTACTGCAAGAGCACAAGTGGTCACCTAAATAGAGAAATATCACACATTAAAGATAAGATAAGACTCCATGGTCTAATCAAATAACAAAGTGTGCTATTTTATGAATAATGGAGGAGAGAATAAGATAATTAAGGATGACACAGGCTAGGCAATTATTTTGTATTAGGTGTGTGTGTGTGTGTGTGTGTGTGTGTGTGTGTGAGAGAGAGAGAGAGAGAGAGAGAGAGAGAGACTATAAAATTGTATTATGTTAGTTCAACCAATCCTAAGGAAGCTAAAAGGAGAGTTATTTGGCCCTATCAAGTTGTGTTATGCTAGTGTACTCTACTTTTAATGCTTAAAGTAATAAAAAAAAAATTTGCAATAAGGAGGTCATGTATGCCCCCCGCCTCCTTAAGATGGAAAATAAGTATTATTTTAACATCTCAAGGAAAAGATGAACAAGGATTAAAAAAATTTAACTCCAAGAAGGTATCCAAAAGCAACACATAGTCCAAGACAAAGAGGTCATAGCTCCTATGAGATCAAGGAAGGGAGAAATGCGAGAGATACCATGAAAGGATTGTAAAAGGGATCCTTTTAAAGGATGTTGAGAAGAGATGCAAAACAAGAAGGGAAGAATGGACACCTTCCCATTTCTAGGTAAAGGGATTTTTAAAGGAAGGATGACACACTTTTGTTCTCCAAGGTAAGGGATTTGTTTACCATGGAAACCCAATTGCAAACAATGAAGAGGTTATAATCAAGGATCCATATCTCTTGTATAGAAGAGAATCCTTAATGTAAACCAACATATCTATGTAAGATTGGATATCACATAATAGACAAATGTCGCTTAACCAAGGGAAAAGTGGATCCTTGGAGAAGATGAGAGATATTGATATAATACCCTTGTCCCCCAAGTGTGGAAACAAGGATAAGGTGAAAGAGGGCCTATTATGCTACTCGCAAAGTATGATGACACCATGCATGAAAAGGATCCCCCAAAGGATAGACTAACAATGTTACATAGTATGGAGCAACATAATATGGACTTAAATTTTATTTGAATAATTTGGGATTGAAAAAATGCATTGCGACATGTTATGCGAATGAAGTCGTTATCAATGAGTTGTTGAATTTTGTAATGTGAGGCTTTACATTCATTAGTAGAGTGGTCATGATATATGTGATAAATGCAAAAAGGAATATTCATAAGATTATGAGTATGCTTCTTTTCTCATTTTGGTCGAGTAATCAGAAGCATGAAGAAGGTTAGGCAAAATGATTTCTTGATTAAAGGTGGATATAGAAGAAGTGATAGATAATAAAGGAGAGGATGTTGACAAAGGAGGAGACTCAAAACCAAATGCTTCAACAGGTTTCTCACTATTCTTGATTATTTTTCATGCACACCCTAAATCATAGTTGAGATTGTGAGTTGAATTGTCTTGAGAATTAGGTTGAACCAATGATACACTAGGTCCCTTGAAGGATCCTATGTTGACATTACAAAGTTTTTATTCATCCACAAAATATGGCATAAATTCTAATGACCCCCTGTGTGTGAATTAATTACACCTTCATGAGATTAGTTTATTTAGCTACAATTCTATGGAAAAATATAAACAATTTAAGCTAAAGAATTGTAAGTAAATCAATAATCATCTCATGGTTCTCTAACTAGTATGCTAGAAAAGCTCTCAGCCTTAATCTCTACTAGTGACAATCCTAGAATGAGAAATTGATAACAAAATATGCCTAAATATAGCTCAATTATCTTCAAATGACGATAATGTTGGATCCAAATGCAATCAAAATGATCTCCATGATGCTAATATGCTATGATAATCTCAATTATGCTCAATTTTGATGTAAAAATGGCTATAGGTTTGATGCTTTGCATTCAAATTTCTAGGATTGTCACTAGCAAAGATTAAGGCTGAGAGCTTTACTAGCATACTAGTTAGAGAACCATGAGATGATTATTGATTTACTTACAATTATTTAGCTTAAATTGTTTATATTTTTCCATAGAATTGTAGCTAAATAAAATAATCTCATGAAGGTGTAATTAATTCACACACAAATGGCGCCCACCATGGGGCTTTAGGTCTCTCAATCATCATTTTTCAAAGTTTGATAGGTGTTTTTCTTCACTTTTATGCAAATTTTGAAGATTTTTGGAAAAATGACGCCTATGAACATTCTAATGACGCCTAACAGAAGCTAAACGATGCCTGCAGAAATCCTTCTATTTCTGTCTTTATTCTTCTGTCGCCTGTGAAATAAATTGTCACGCCTGTGAGCGTAAAGCCTCGCCTGTGACTCAGGAAAATCTGCCTACAAACTGTTCTTTGACGCCTATTAGCTTTTATTTTGAGCAATTTACAATTTCTTGAATGCCTGTGATTTAAAGTTTCACGTCTAGCAGTTTTTAACTAACGCTTAAGTCGCTGGAAAGTGACGCTTATGTTATTTTAAATAACGCTTAGGAATAGGTAAATGACGCCTACTAACTGTTAAATGTCGCCTACTGCTTTTTGTGTGCTTTTATTGATTAATCATTAAATTTAGTTTTCTAACTCTCTGTCTGTGTTTTTTCTGCAGATGAACAAGCATTCGAAAGTGCAGAAGCCAGAACTCAGGGTTACAAAGGAAAGCAAAAAGGAAAGAGCTTTTAAAAAATACTCTAAAGATTTGGATAGTGCTAATATTTTTGCGAGTTTAGAGTTAGAAGAACACTTGTATGAGCATTAAATAAAATTTAGTAGTGCATACAAGAAGAAATCTCTCATTCTCAATTGATTTGGTGCTTTAAGTTCTTAAAAGTTGATTTTTGCAAAATTTATCAACAGAACTTATTTGCATTTTTACTTTGTAAGTTTTTCTTCACTTTGTTCTTTTGTGTTGACTAACTTGTTGGTGGGGCCAGAGTGGGGACTATCGCCACTAGGTGAGTAAGAAAAACAAGCACAAAAACCTCAAAAAAGAGCCTAGCCATTACTAGCTTCGAAAGAGGTATTTTTTCTTATCAAGCTTGTTTTCCCTTAATTTGTGGCATTTCATTTAAAGTAGTATAAATAGGGAAAACCCTATTATTGTCCATCTTGAACAAAGCATTAGGCATATTCTCTCAACTTCTTGTAAGTTGATCAAAAATCCAAACATGTTGCATTTGAGGTGGTAGAAAGAAAGGGAGGAAATTAACCACACATTTCAATTCTAAGAACCTTTTTGTTACGAGGTTGAAAAAGAACTAAGTTTTTGAAGTGTTTGGAACAAGGAACAACAATAGGGATATGCTCTTCACTTTTTAAGTGAATCAAATTCCCAAACTTGTTGAACTGAGTTCGATTTCTTGCTTTCCTATATATGCTACTTAAAATAGAGCTTTAGAGGGCCTGCCTCCCAAGAATTTCCTTACGAGGACGGTGAGAGGGAACAACCCAAAGTGGGAGACAATCACTTTTGTCGCGATACTATCTGACCCGCTATAAATAAATGCATTCTTCCTTAATGGGAAGGTGACTAAATTGTGTGCAAGTTTCTTCACTTCCTCGAGTAGTCCTTTGGGATTGCGCAAAATCATACTTTTGTGCGTGTGGGAAACCCGCAAGGGGCTAAAATAACTTGGAATAGTTTAGAACGGAGGTGATCATTAAATCCCAAATAAGTAGCAAGCCTACCTTTTAGAGCCAAAGTGTTTAAAAGAAAAATCTGACTTTAGGTAGATTGCATGGAAGATATTCTTGTGTTATACTTGTTAAAACGACCGAGAACATACAAATTTAGTGTTGTTTTAGGGACATGATGCAAACTTGACGTGTGTGTTGCGTTTGTATTTCAATTTTCAAGCAAGAATATTTTGCAGATCTGATCATAACTTTAAAAACTTTAAAAAAAAAATCAAAAATTCTAAGATAAACAATTTGGATTTGCAAAGTGCCACTTGTGAACAATTAAATGATGCCTATAAACAACAAAGTCACGCCTGTGACATTTTAAATGATGTCTGGCAGAAATTAAATACCACGTAAGTCACTAGAAAGTGACGCCTGGAAACTTTTAAACAACGCCTATCAATAGGCAAAAGTCGCCTGCTCAACTGCAGAGTGCCGCCTACATAAATTCTAGTCGACGCCTGTTAATATTTAAGTCACGCCTACACACAGGCAAGTGACGTCCAAAAACAAAGAGGGGCAAATAGTGGATATTTCCCGAAGGCTTGGAGAAAATTGGATTTCATTCTTGAGTACCCTTTTGGGTTTTCCAGTTGTTCATAAGTTTAAACTGATCAGAATCCCTAGTTTTGGACATTTTGCAAAAAATCATAAGAAATTGATCAAAATAAGTGAGAAAGCCAACATTTTTAACGTAATTCATGTCCATGTTGACTTTTAATCGATCTCACTACATTAAAAACAGCCTGCAATCAGACGGTTCATATTTAAGGTAGGAGCTTCCTTTTTCAAGCGACACATTCACTTCTTCGAGACCAACGCAAGAACCTATAAGAGAAGAGGAACCAACTATGTCTTTCCCATTTGGAAACATGGACCCCGATCAAATCAATCATGATAATAAGGATATGAATAAAAATGGAGGTGGTGTGGTTGATAACAATAACAACAACAAAGGAGGAATTGACCCTAATAACCAAGGGTTAAACAACAACAATAATGGAGGAGCAATGAACCCTAACAACAAAGGGTTAAATAACAACAACGGGGGAAATGTTGACCCTAATGATGAAGAAGCAACTGATGAGAAGGTTAATGAAGCCATGCAAAGCCAATTCTTCATGAGACTCATGGAGAAAGTGTTGGATAGAGATAGGAAGAAGTACTTTTTAGACCTATCCCAATAGGGTCTTAAACTCCCTCATGATTATGATGTCAATCAACTCAAACAAAAAGAAGTCGAGGCAAATCCTATTGATATCATGAACAAACAATTTAAATTATTCCAAATTCAATTGGACACAATGAAACAAAGCGGGGCTCCTAAACCGTTTTCCATCAAAGATTTGTGTCCTTCTCCATTTGATAAAACCCTAATTATGGTCCCATTCCCAAATAATGTTGTTTTTCCTAAATATGATAAGTATGAAGGAGCATCAGATCCACAAGATCATTTGAGGGAATTTTGTGCATTAAGCCTTGAGTTTATGCATGATACAACGTATTTAATGAGGTTGTTTCCTAGGAGTTTAGGAGGCATGGCAATGGAGTGGTTCTCCAAGTTACCCTTTGGCATCCGAACTTTCGAAGAATTGGCCTCCAAATTTGTGACTCATTATTCCTACAATATCAAACATGAGGTTATGATGATAAATTTATGTAATACCAAGCAACAAGAGGGAGAAGGATTCCTACTTTTCTTACAACGATGGAGAGCAGTATTCGCTAGATACCCTCAAAGTGTACCTGAAAAAGAGAAGATGGACATCTTTATTAATAGCTTGACTAATGATATTAATTACCGGTTAAGGTTACAATGTCCTAGGTCTTTCCGAGACCTAATTGAAAATGGGGTTACCACGGAAGAGGTATTGGTTAAAAGTGGATAACTTAAGCTTTATAAAAACAACAACAATACCTCCAATAACAATCAAAATAGAAATCCTCCTAACAATAACCGGTTTTGGATGAGGAATAACAACAAAGGAGTGGTCAATGATGGATTTGTAGAGGCAAATACTTTGAAGGCCACCCCTTTCAATCTTACAAGAGGATCCGCTCAAGCTAGCTATGTGACTCAAGAACCCAAAGTACCTTTCAAAAACGATACTAACAATAATAACTTTGGGAACAACCAAGGGACTAACAAGCCTAAGCCATTCTTTACACCAACTCCTACAAGGACATTCACACCTTTGGGTGAACTGCTTGAGAAGGCATTGAGAACCCTCATTGCTAATAAGATTATTGACTTACCTAGGGATCAACCATATGAACCACAAATCAAACCTACATGGTGGAGTGAGTCTAGCCATTGTGAATATCACAGGAATCGAGGACATAATACATATGATTACATGAATTTGAGATACGTAGTGCAAGATCTAATTGATAATGGTGTGATTAAGGTAGAAGGACCTCAAAATAATGAAGACCACACAGTATTTAAAACTCCTTTCTACAACCATTAAAAGGGTGAATCTTCCAATGCTCACAATGGAGGAAACAATGGCAACAATTCGAGAGGCAACAACAATGTAAACTTTTCCCATAGCTATGACAATACTATTAATGCCCTATCCAGACATGATAGTACTATCAATGTTGTGGTAATTAAAGAACAACCTAACCAAGAGACCTCTAATGTTGTAACTAGGGGGCAAGAAGCAAGAGTTACCCTACAAGGAAGTGCCCCTAAAACTTTTGGTCTTACTCCAACAACTACTTTGGCTAAACCAACATCTTCTTCAATAAAGCCTTATAGTTTGGTGGATCAATTGCACAAAACTCCAGCACAAATCTCTATCTTAGAGTTGTTGAAACTATCTCCTAATCACAAAGAAATCTTGGAAAAATCCCTAGTGGAGACTAATGTTCCTATAACCTTGGAGGAAGATAAGTTTAAAAATATGGTAGGACATCTCATAGCTCCTCGTTGTCTTTCATTCTCCAAACAAGGTGATATGTCTATTACCCAACCTCAAAATTTGCCCTTGCATATAGAAGTGTTAATCCAAAGGCATAGGGTTAAGAGAGCTCTCATTGATGGGGGAGCTAGTCTTAATATTTGTACATTGAACCTTGTCAAGTCTTTAGGGATATCCAAATCATCCATTGATCCCAAAAAGAAAATTACCATTAAGGCTTATGATGAGGAAGAAAGGTCTTCAAAAGGCATGATTGTTTTACCTATTCAAGTGGGACCTATCAAAAAAGACACCATATGTCAAGTTCTCGACATGAAATTAACTTATAATATCTTATTGGGAAGACCTTGGATTCATGAGATGCAAGCGGTGCCTTCCACCTATCATCAATGCATAAAGTTTCCACATATGGGTGAAGAGATCACAATTGGAGGAGATTATAACCCCTTTCAATATTGCAACACATTGAAGCCAAGTCATGAATTATTTATTCCTCGCAATAGGGAAGGAGTCATCCCTAATGTCACTAATGAAGAACATAAAGAGGAAAGTTCAAAGTTGACATCAAATGCTACATCCACCTCAAACCCTAAACAAACTAACTCAACTACATCAACTAAGGGAAAGGAAAAGATGAGTTATGAGGGTCAAAATTCACATGATAATTCAGTTAATACTTGTACATTAAAGATGGAAATTTCGAAACCTTCCAAGGAAGAAAGAGAACAAGCCAAGAAGGATCAATATCAAAAGATGAATGAAATGATTCATAACTTTGAAAAACAATGTAGAATCAACTCCAAGGGAGTAGAGGAATATTTCGTTTCCCTATTTGATTTACCAACTTCTCTTAGGACACATGGAAAACCATCAAGTGCTCATCCCCCTTATAAATATAACTCTCATTTTGTAAGAGAGAGGGACAAATCTGCCTTAGAAAAGGAGGACAATGAAGTACTATGATGGCTCTAAAAAGAGGAAGACACTTCAAATAATCCCATGGAAAGAGTACAACACATCAACATTCAAACCGATCAATATGGAAAAGGCTATCAAATTATGCAAAAAATGGGATATATAAGGGAAGAGGACCCTTAGGTGTTAGGAATAGAGGATTTCTAGAACCCATCGAACTAGCTTGGAGATCAAAAGAAGAGAAATCCGGAATAGGTTTTCAACACAAAGGAGAAAGTTCAAGTCCAATGCATGATTTTCATGAACAATGTGCACATGGTAGGTTCCGAGAGTGAAGATGATTCTAGGGATTATGAGTGGGATTCCTTTTCTGAAGATTCTTGTCATGATATAGAAGTTGATGTTATTCACACATATGCAACTATTCCCAATGTCACAAGTCAAGACAATGAACATTAAGGTTTTAATTCTACACAAGTGTCAGTGAACCTCAAGAATCTAACATAGGTCAAGAATCTCAGAATAATCAATGGATAGGTGAACCTTGGGTACCTTCGTTGGGTGGGATTCAAACGTTGTATTTAATCCACACGCATTATTTCCCATGGAAATCAACGAGGACTATAGTAAAGGAGATTTTGATCCTACTTCCATGGAACATCTTGAGGAAGCCCATTTCATAGACCTAAGTGATACAATGTATGAACCTTCAAATGAGGTCATGCCCCTAAACCCTTCGAATGACAATTTTCCAAATGAATCCTTAGCCTTAATGCACCCCGAACTCATTGATTGGGATTTATCTGAACCAAATGACTTATTATACTTTCCCAATGACCTTGCAATGGCCCAATACCTAAATGCAGTTGAGCCATATTATTCTATCAATGAATAAAATTTGGACATAATGATAGAGGTAGGGGTCCAACCTCCCAATCCACAAAATAAAAATATAAAAAATACAAACAAATGAAAAGGTCTAGTGGTGAAAACCACCATGTGGCAGTGCTAGAACCTAAAAAAGTAAAAATATCGGATGTTTCCAAAGGTGAAAACCCAATTGTGGCACCTAAGGAAGAGAGGTTGGATACCCTACCTAAACATGAAGATGAAAGATCACCCATCCTTATTGAACAAATGGAGAAAGTTATTATTGGAACCAAAGAGGATCCCAAGTTTATTCATTTAGCAGCATCTTTGAGTCCATCAGAAAGGAAGGAGTTCATCGAATTCTTTCAAGCAAAGCAAATTGACTTTGAGTGGTCTTATTTTGACATGCCAGGGTTAGATCCAAGCTTTATAATGCATCATTTAAATGTGAAACCCGTAAAGAAAAAATTGAGAAAGATGCACCCTCATGTGGCACTTTTAGTAATAGGAGAATTGGAGAAGTTACTCAAGGTTGGATTCATAAGAGTGATTGCATATGAAGAATGAATATCAAACATTTTACCGGTCACAAAACATGACAAATCCATTAGAGTTTGCACAGATTTTAGAGACCTTAATCTTGCTTTCCCAAAAGATGATTTTTCGCTACCTAGCATTGATGTTATAGTGGACTTAACAGTGGGTCATTCTATGTTTTTCTTGATGAATGGATTTAGTGGATACAATCAAATTCGAATTGCTCCCGAAGACCAAGAAAAGACAACTTTTACATGCCCATGGGGAACCTTTTGTTGGAATGTGATGCCTTTCGGTCTCAAAAATGCCGAAGCAACTTACCAAAGAGCAATGACCATTATCTTCCACAATATGATGCATACCATTTTAGAAGACTATGTGGATGATATTCTAGAAAAATCAAATGAAAGAAAGGATCACTTACCAATATTAGAAAAGATCTTCACAATGTTAGAGAAATTCAAAGTGAGACTCAATCCAAAGAAATGTGATTTTGGGGTGAAATCCAACAACCTCTTAGGTTACATTGTTTTTGCAAAAGGCATTGAAGTATATCCCGAGAAAGTGCAAGAAATAATGGAAATAGAAATTCCTAAGAATATTAGCGAAATGAGGCCTCTTCAAGGAAGGCTTCAATCTATAAGGAGATTCATTTCCCAATTGGCAGAAAAATGTCATTCATTCACAAGGTTGCTACATAAAGACACCATTTTTACATGGGATGAGGAGTGAAAAATCTTTCACATTGTTGAAAACATACTTGGTGAATCCACCCATCTTGATGTCACCTATCAAAGGCAAACCCATATTACTTTACATATTAGCAGCGGAGAAATCTTTAGGGGTCCTATTGGCACAAGAAGACAATGAAGGAAAAGAAAGAGCCATTTACTACTTGAGAAGAACATTGATAAATATGAATTTAATTATAGCTTCATCAAAAGGGCTTTCCTAGAAAAGGTGTTTTCCTCTCAAAAGCTTAGACATTACATGTTGATTCATAAAGTGAAGTTAATTGCCAAAATTGATCCTTTGAAGTATCTACTTAGTAAAATAGCTCTAACGGGAAGGATTGCAAAATGGGTGATGGTACTTAGTGAGTTTGACATTGAGTACGTGGATATGAAAACAATAAAGGGACAAATGATTGCTGATCATTTGGTCGAACATCCTTTAGAGTCTACACATCCAATTCAAGTAGAGTTTCCTGATTTAGAGATTGTTAATGTGGAAGCAAAGACATGGACCTTATATTTCGATGGATCTTATACTCAAAGTGGTTCAGGAGCATGAATTCTTTTGATAACACCTCAAGGTTACACAATTCCCAAATCTTACAAACTATTGTTTCCTTGCACAAATAATATTGTTGAATATGAAGCTTTGGTCATAGGTCTCAAAATGGCCTTAGAATGGAATGTCACAGAATTGCAAGTTTATGGAGATTCTCAATTAGTAATCAACCAAATAATTGATGAATACAACACCAAATATGAAAAATTGATGCCATATAAAAGGATGGTGGATGATTGAAAAAAATATTTTTCATTGATAACTTTTGAGAAAATTCCCTGAGACAAGAATAGAGCAGCTGATGCAATGGCTACCTTGGCTTCATTACTCCAAATGCCTGATCAGAATGTGAGGTACGAATTCTTGGTGGAAGAGTTGGCAAAACCGGCATTTGACTTACCTGATACCCAAATAATTTCCCTTCTTAATGGACATGACTCACCTTGGTATGGACCAATTTACACTTATCTTAAAAACCAAACCTTACCTTTGGACCAAACCCAAGCTCAAAAATGACATTTCATAAGACAATCGACTCGTTATACCATCCTATCAGAAATATTGTATCGCAAAGGTCTTGAGGGAACGCTCCTTAGGTGTCTAGAGGAAGAGGAATCGAGATTATCTTTAAGAGATGTCCACGAGGGGATTTGTGGGTCGCATTCGAGTGGATTAATTTTAGCTAAGAAAATCCTTTGCATGGGGTATTTTTGGAAAACCTTAGAGAAAGATGCTTGTCAATTTGTGAAAGTTTGTGCTAAACGCCAATATCATGGAGACATGATCCATGCACCTGCAGAAGAATTGCATCCATTTATCACACCATGGCCATTTTATCAATGGGTTTTCGATCTAATTGGCATGATTTACCCACCATCTTCTAATGGACATTAATACATCCTCACAGCGACAAAATATTTCACTAAATGGGTAGAGGTCGTTCCTTTGACAACAGCAACGGGAAAAAATATTTCCATGTTTATCCTTAATCACATCATTTGTAGATATGGTATTCCTCATGCCATCATCACGGACAATGGAAAACAATTCAAGAACAAAGATGTGGATGAAATTTGTGAAACATTTCATATTATTCATCATTATTCCTCCATTTACTATCCTCAAGGTAATGGACAAGCTGAGGCTACAAACAAGAACATCCTCAAAATATTGAAAAGATCAGTTGATAAGTCAGGAAGAGATTGGAATATTCAGATAAACCCGACATTGTGGGCCTATAGAACTAGCATCCAAACACCAACATGAGCTACATGATTTTCCTTGGTTTATGGGGCCGAAGCTATTTTACCCCTAGAAGTTGAGAATCCATCCCTAAGAGTATCACTACATGGATTAATCACTGATGAGGATTATAGGGTTGCCCGACTTCAACAATTGGAATTGTTGGAAGAACATCAAACACAAGAATATGATGATTTGAAGGTATATCAAAACATAATTTCAAGAAACTACAACAAGCACATCAAACCAAGAATCTTTCAAGTGGGAGACTTAGTGTTAAGAGAAAACCCTAAAAATCAGGCTGATAGAGAAAAGAAAGGAAAACGGGAAGCGAATTGGCTTGGTCCTTTTGTAATTGTTTCTTCTTTTGGAATGGGAACCTACAAACTAGATGATTGTGAAGGGGATGAGTTGCAAGAGCCTATAAATAGCATCCATTTAAAGAGGTTTCATACCTAATCAAATGAAAGAGAATCAGAGGAAAGAGTATCAGATGATTTAGCATCTTCTTTGTACATGAGAAAAGATCATAATCCAAAAAGATCAAAAAGACAAAAACAATGGAAAAGCATAAAATTAGAAAAAGGAGAAAATTGAGCGTGAAGAAAGTAAAAACATTTCAAAATCTAAAAAAATGTTGTCTTGGTGAAAACCTAGCAAATAGGCGCCTTGATGATATTAAAAAAAAGAGAGAAAATTTGAAAATTGAAAAAGAGAAAAGTGCCTTGGTGAAAACCTAGCAATAGGCGCCTTGGTAGCAAAAAAATGAAAAAAAAAAGCAATAAACCCAAAAGGTGAAAACCTGGAAACAGACACTTTTTGTTCCCTTAGGTCTTTCCTCGTTGCATTTGTACATATTGCCTTTTTCGCCATCTCATTTGTACATATCCTCATTGCATCTGTCATTTGTGCATAGTCATAATAAAGCCTTTCAGCTACATTGTTGCATTCTAGGTTTCATACTGCCCTAAGTTTGACACACGATCACATTTTTTTTACTTGGGGGAAAAAGCATTGGTTTTGATACCAAACAGATTAATAAGTGCTACATTTTAGTCACACGACAGGAGCAGATTTTCAGAATTTCAAAGGAGAGATATGTTGGAACCTTTGATGGATATCATTGTTCAATCCAAACAATTTGATCGCATAACTTGATCCTTGAACTTCATTGACTTATTTTATCAGGATTAAAAATGACAACATCTAAATGATCAGAATGGTTGGAATTCTTATTGAAAATCTTGATACATTGCAAAACACTTGAAATTTTTGATGATTTTCATTGACCTTTTCAAGTCATGTTATTTTTAGTTAATCAATGATGTTTCGACTAGATTGGCGATGATGGAGACATGATGCTTTTCTTAACTTTTGTGTGACTGTTTTGAGGAAGATCCACTAACTTGTGTGAATTCATCTAACGACATGGTCATCAAAGAACCATCACGGACATTCATCTAGGAAGGAGGGTTTACCTTTGTTTTTTTATGCAAAAGGATACCTTGGCTATTTAGATCTTCCATATCTTAATACCAAAATCCACTTGCAACATTGAATCTGTTGAAACCGGTATTCATACTCCCATAGTTGGTTATTCAACTAGTGAGGGTTGTACTAGTTTCCTAAAAGATTACCAAATGTGATTAAAAGTGGTATTCATATCATCATGATGTGGTCAGTGATGATTGTACTTTCTTTCCGGTCCCACACTGCTCAATGATGAAAATATATCTCTTTTGCAGTTCTTTCGCAAAAAAAGGCTAGTGACAATTAGTTGTATTGCATTGCATTTTCATGATAGATTAATTGCATTGTTTCAAGCATTTTTCCAAGTGAAGGGGGTAATTATTCATATCTTGATTCATATAAACAATTTGGGGGGATTCAATTTTAAATTATCATTGGTTCAAATCAATGATGTGAAATTACCTTTTGCATTCATTCATAGCATTAATCATTATCTTCATATCATAAAAAGAAAGACAAGAATCATTTATCATTATTAATTTGCACACATTAGTTAAGGAGTTCATTTCATATCAAAATTGCATACATCAAATTCACAATTCAAAACATAACATAGTTGCATTCATTTCCATCTATCTATATCCATACATTCATTCATTCATTGAATTACATCCATACATAAAAACGGAAAAACATATAGAAATAATGGCATACATCATTTGCATCCATCTAATCTATATCATATATAATGTAAACTACATCCATAGGATAATAAAAAGTAAATGCATCCATAAAACATCATATAGATATGTGCATAAAGATATCTCACATCACAAACATCAACACATCAAAGAGAATCAAGGCAAGTCATCATATAAATGTCCATCAAATCATTATCCATCAAATATGTATATCAAGATACAATATCATCAACAAAATGATACATCAACAAAGTCTTGATCAAATCAATAAACATGATACATCATAAAAAATGTGGATCAATATCCATATATCTCAAGACCCAGTAGGGGCACCTGATCCGTCACCTATACCTGACCAATCACCTGTCCCATCAGGCCCTCTGTCACTTGATCTGTCATGTGTAGTGTGTGGTCCCTAACTGGTGCTTGCAACACTAGGCATCTGTGACATCATAGTCACAAACTGCTGCATCATAATGGCCACCTGATCTAGTCAACCAACCACTATTTTCATACATGTCTGTAATGTCTGCACATCCTGAGTCAAGGCATCCATCGCCTATGGAGCCTGTGGTACCGGTGGTGCCTGGGGAGCCTATAATGTAACCTATGGTGAAAGTGATATCTGAGGAGGCACCTGATGTGCCAGAATCTGTCCCTGTACTAGCGGAACCTGTTGTGTCTGTACCTATGGAGGAGCCTGTGCTCCTGGAGCCTGTGCTCCTGGAGCCTGTGCTCCTGGAGCCTGTCTCGCAACTACAATATGAGCCTGTCGCCCAATTCTCTGTCTTTGTTGCCCCCATGCTACTCCTAGTCTCGCTTGTACCAAACCAGGTCCCTGTCCCTGTTGAGCCTGTCTTAATCCCCTACCTCTCGCTCTGACATGTCCACCCCGTGTTCGAGGTTCCACCCATCCTCTGCCAATCACCCTCAAAGCTCTATGCACTCTAGGCGCTCGATGTCTCTGCCTACAACCACCACCACCATCACCTCCATCCCCGTCATCATCATCTGAGGTCTCATCTGCATCCAAGATAGGCTCCGTTGGATCAGTAAATCTCATGAATCTATGCTTAGAGAACCACTCTCTGTACTCCATGGACATCCCTGCATCTGCAACGTGATCCAACATGTCCCATCTGATGAATATTAGTCTGTCAATCTCATAACAGGCATACTGGAAATCAACCTGTGCACCCCACATCAACCGCTCGGCCTGTACTCGTGCATATAAGGCCATACCTTGGGGCATGTCCTGAACTCGGCCATACTGCCTGGAAACTCGTCCAAAACAAAATCTCTCAATCACAAGTGGTGATCAACCAATCATCCACCTCGGCAAAAACATGTAAGGGAGCTCATCATCATCCCACCAACCCTCACATCCCAAATAGGGTCTCCATACGACCTGATCCATATCATCAATCATCCGGCCCCAATACTCTAGTTTGCCCAGATGATGCTGGAAAACCATACCACCATACAAGAAGGCATATGGACACCCGCGGCCTCGAACACGCACTGCTATCGGTCTTGTAATGGGTATATGCTCCCATATCCATAACTATAGAAAAACTGCACCAGCAGACACTGATGCACTAGCCTTATATACAATCTTATGTAAATCATGGTATAGCTGTGCTAAAACACATGATCCCCAATCAAAATGTTGAGGTTGTGCAATAAAATCCTTGAGAATGCGGCCCCATCCAACGGAGAATCCTCGACATCGTCGATCAGTAAGTAGTAAACTTCCTATCACAGCCCCTAAAACTGCTGGCAATGTCAAAAACAAAGTGAACTACGCCCATGTAATAGTATCATCATCGAAGACGCATCTGCATACACTCCCATCATAAAATGAATCATAATGTAGTCTTTCCCCACGAGTCAGGATGCAGAGAAGTTTGTATAGATCCTCGGGAGTGATGGTCATCTCACCGAGTGGAAAGTGGAAAGTATTGTGGTCAGAGTGCCATCGCTCTGTTAGAGCTGTCAATAGACCCCGATTCAACTGAGGGATGTCTAATAGGGAACTCAAACCGCAAAGCTCAATAAGATGAAACTCTGGATCCGTCAGCTACTGAGCTAAATCTAGAATCGATGAAGCTAGATTTCGTACATACAATTTACAAAAATGTGCCTATTTTGCAAACCAAGGGAATTATATCAGTATTTTTCTATCATTGGATTATCCTAAATCAATCAATCTATTTCAATCAATCTTTTCTCTTTTTGAGCGCAATCAACTTATTGTTCCTACCTCTAGATCTTGAGATAGGACCAATATGATTAGTTATCTATCCTATCAGATTGACCATTCAAACATTCATTATTACGATTATCCTAATATCCTAATCACTTGTTTGCATTACTCCAACAAATCTATCTATCTTGGCAATCAATTTGTTAATCCAAATATTCAATCAGTGATCAGTTTGCGTGTTTCAAATCAAGTTTTCAACACTTTTTCCTATAGGAGTCACTTGGCTAAGTGGATGCGGCATTTAACCTACGCATCATTTTAAACATCATACATGTTATTTTATCTATCAGAGGCGTGACTTCATCATCTACGCGACATTTCATCAACCTAGGCGTCAGTTAAGATTTCCTAAGCGGCATTTAAATCTTTAGGGTTTGTTGAGCGACATTTTAAACACTGTTTGACAAATTTGACCTAGCTCCTAGGTGTGGTTTAATTATTCCTACGCAGAATTTCATAGTGCAGAGGTGGCGTTTACTACCCTAGGCATCATTTAAACATTCCTAAGCGGCATTTTGCAGAAAACAATCTACAAAGCATAAAAAAATGACATAAATGCTATTCAAAACATGCAATAAATGCACTAGGAGGGTCAAAATCACTCATCAGAGGTCTGTATTCCAAGGGTCTCTGGTACCGATGTCCTCTCTCAAACCGATGCTCTCAAATAGGTACCACCATTGTTGACAATCTCAACAGGATAAGAGCAAAATCTCAACAGTAAAAAGTGAAAATGAATAGTAAATTTGGGTTTTTCAACCTATTTGAGCTATTTAACCTAATTTTGGAGTGATTTTTATCTAGTGTGACCTAAATCTGCATTTTTCTGCAAACTGGGGCATATTGTGATATCATCATCATCATTAATGTTTTTAGACATGAAATCATCTTGGATCTTGTTTTACATCAGTCTCATCATGTTTTACATCTGGAGATTAATTTGTTTCATTTCTGAGGGGGCATCATCATATTATCATATCTGGGGCATTAAAAATTCAAACTTTTATCAGTAGGGCATTTTGTATCATATCAGGTCACGGTTTTAAATCAATCATTCAATCAGGTTATCAATCAGATCAGTTCAATCAATCAATCAAGTATCGAATCAGTGATCAGGACATGCAATTTTCTTTGAATCAATGCGCTTTCAAAGAGGGGCATTTGGAGACACCTAAAACTGGGCAGGTATCCTAGAATCAACCAAATCTGCAAATCTCAGCTAAATGCTCTAATTCTCATCAAAATGGATCAAAATCAATTTCAAATGGACATTTCTCAATCAAAATGGATAAAATCAAATTAAATCAAAGGATTAATTAACCATGACATCAAAAAATCAAATATAAGCCTAAAAGGATCAATCAAAATTATATAATTGATTTTAATCAATTAATTGTATAGTTTTAAATCAAAAATCAAATTGAACCTATTCATCCTTACATGGCTAATTTAATTAATTGATTTAATTAAATAATCCTAATATCTTTCAACATGAATTTGAGAAACCAATGGGAATTGAGAACACAAAGTACATGGATCACTCGTAAATTTGAATCTCAATCACTCATTTTCAACTTTGAATCTCAATCACTCAAATTTGTCCCTTTGTCCCAACCTTTGAGACAATAATTTAAATTGTCCCCCCATTTGAAACCATCTCAAAGCCTTTCACTCAACCAAGGCTTAATCTTGATCAAGTAACTCTACCCCCTACACTTGGGAATTCGCTATAAATACAAGCCATTTTAAGCATAATCATATCCTAGAAATTCGAATGCAAAGCATCAAACCTATAGCCATTTTTACAGAAAAATTAAGCATAATTGAGATTATCATAGCATATTAGCATCATGGAGATCATTTTGATTGCATTTGGATCCAACATTATCATCATTTGAAGAGAATTGAGCTAGATTTAGGCATATTTTGTTATCAATTTCTCATTCTAGGATTGTCACTAGTAGAGATTAAGGTTGAGAGCTTTACTATCATACTAGTTAGAGAACCATGAGATGATTATTGATTTACTTACAATTCTTTAGCTTAAATTGTTTATATTTTTCCATAGAATTGTAGCTAAATAAACTACACTGGGCGCCATTTGTGTGTGAATTAATTACACCTTCATGAGATTAGTTTATTTAGCTACAATTCTATGGAAAAATATAAACAATTTAAGCGAAAGATTTGTAAGTAAATCAATAATCATCTTATGGTTCTCTAATATTTGAAGGAACAACATGCATGGAATGTAAACATGGGCGACCTAAGAGAAGATTATAGATAAGAGTATCAGGCATGAAATGAATAGGTGTGGGTAAAATAATAGGACCTACCTGAATAAGCAAAGTGATAACACCTAAGGATTTTTTACAAACATTGTCAAAGCCACGAATATGAATAGAATCATGTTTGATTGATGAAGTATCTATCTTTATCTCATGTAACAATTCAATGCTACAAACATTAAGTCCAGAGCCATTATCAATTAAATTTCTTCAAATAAGATTACTATTGATAAGGACAACAACCATGAAATCATCATGTTGATCTTGGATTTCTTTAGAAGCCAAGTCATCTTGAGAAAACACAATTTTAGCTTTTTTACTAGTCATATTCATGCATTCAAAGATAAAAGTGATATTGTTCTTCCTAGGAGGTGGGACAATCACATTTCACAATGCTTGTTGTAATGCCTCGTGATAAGTAGGTGAAGTTTGAAGAAGGTCCCAAAGGAAGATCTTGGCAGGAGTAGGATGAATTTGTTCGACTAAATCATACTCCTTTCCAATATTTTGAGGAAGATGGGGTGGAGGGGGAGTACCGATTGAGAAGGATGAAGAGAAGGAGGGACAACCAAACTTGTAGATTGTCTATTTTTTATTATGTTATAAGTGTTGTAAATCATATGATGGTCAAGTTGTTGATCAACTTTCACCACAATTATTGGCTTATTTTGAAGTAGAGGGTTATTTTGAAAAAGATGGACAAAAACCTTAGGTTTTTCACTACCCAAAACATGGACAACATTGACTTGATCAAGCTCTTGTTTTTTCATTGGTTCATTACTAGAATGGAGAGCATCAAGGAAAGTAGTAATAATATTATCCTCTTCTTGCTAGGTGTCCTCACGAGTGAGACAACTTTTAGAATGGAGAATAGGGATATCCATTAATGCTTCATCTCTAAAAGGGATGTCAAATGAAGGTAAGGTGATGTTAAGAAAGGTATTTATAATGTCCTCTTGCTCCAAAATATCATCATAAAGGGGGTAGATCTCAAGATAAGGAGAAACATCAAGCATGAATGCATCATCTTTAGAGGAAGTAGAATAAAGGTTAACCAAAATATCATCCTTTTTTAACAATTTTGTTTCATGAGGGAGAGAATAGTCTACATTATCATCTAGTGGTTCATCCCAAATAGGGAGATCATTGTAAATGTTAGGAGAAGTATAATCATAATTCATCAAATCTTCTTTCCTAAAGGGGAAATCATGGAAATGGATAGAAGGTAAGGTGTCACAAGGGGAATTATCAAATTTTAGCAAGGTATTCTCATGGAAGAAGCACATATCAAGAGAAGATTTAACATCAATCTTAAACACTTCTCTCGAAAGAGAGAGATTATTGAAAGAAGGTTTACAAACATCTTCTTGCACTGGTATGGCCTCATGGAAAGGGGGATCCTTAGGAGAGGGATAAAGTGATAAAAGGGAGGCTAATCCACTATCACCTTGAGAAAATAGATGCATTTTAAGACTACTTTAAAAGGAAAACATGCATGGAATAACATGATTTGTAGATCCAATCTTGGGCACTCAATAATGAGGGTTAGAGCACCGATTTGCAATGGGGGAAAGCAATCAAAACTACTAACAATTAATCTATGGACCATAAAATAACAAGTAAGATAGAGGAAAACAAATGAATTGCGAACCACAATGCTTGAAACTTATATTGCTTCTCTCTACTCCTTTTGAAACGTTGTATGAATGGTGCTCAGTATTGGTATTAGTAGAGTCTATGACTTGGGAGTGTTGAGAAAATGATATCAATGTGATACTAATTTCGCTCGATGCCTCGTACAATAATCCTGCAGAGTAATTGTGCACAAAGCTTGAAATCTTGGATCCTTCAAATGGTTGAGAAGGGTTGATTATATAGAATATGGAAATGATATGGATGGATGAGATCAATCCTGAATATTGGAGGATGAATGGTTGAGATCAAAAGGAGCTGGAGAAGCACTCAGTAAACTCCACCTCTTTAACTGAAGAGAAGAGGGAATAGTTAAGTTAACTGAAAACTTGATTGTGAGTTTCCTTTTAGAACTAAAAAGAAGGGCTGGAGTCACCTCTTGGAACTGAAGAGTTAAATTGGAGTTATCTCTTGTAACTGGTGAGTTGAATTGGAGTTATCTCTTGTAACTGGTGAGTTGAATTGGAGTTAACTCTTGGAATTGAAGAGTTGAATTATTTGAGTATTTATTTAATTTTAGAAATTAAAATACTTAAACATGAGATAATTCAATTCTATTTTGATTTAAAATTGAATATTTGAATGAAATTAATTTAATTAGAAGAATAAATTAATAAGTTTAAATATTTGATTTTAAACTTTAGGAAATTGAATTTAATTAATTAATCAAGATTAATTAATTAAGGTTGATTAATAAATAAAATTAATTTTTTAATTAATTTTGGGGAAATGATTAAATGATTGGATGATTGGATTCAGATGAAATAAGAGGATTAATTAATGATTAAAAAATCATTAATTAATAGAGGAAAATTAGTAATTTAATGTATGGTCGCAAGTCTGTCTAGTTTAGGGTGTCTACATTTGCCCTTCTTTGATACATTGTGGCTTGTCACATTGTGTCAAAGATTCTTCTATTTTGATCCTTCCCTAGCTTGCCCCAGTGATAGCAGGTGTATTTATGCCCCCCTCAACAATTTGAGTGAAAAGTTGTGACAGGAGCGTCAATTTGTTGAAACTGCAAAATGTTTGTCATGGCATCTGATAGTTCATGAAAATAGTTAAAATCACTCCAGATATTGGCTGTGAAAGATTCCAGGTCCTGGGATGATAAATTAGGGCTCCTTGAGGAATTAGGGTTTTTGTTGATCATATATATCGCTTGTGGGCCCTTTCATTTGTCACTTTGTACTTTGGAGCTCTTGCTTCTCTAGTAAGATCCACCTCTGAGTTTCTTTGCTTTTCTTGCTTATTTCGAGTGATGGCGAGCCTTCTGGGAGTCGTGCACGTGTCTGACCGAGTTTGTACCTTTGGTTGTCCAGAGGGCAGAGGCAGTACGGTGAGTTTTTTTAAATCTTGTGTACATTTATTTCTTGTCATTAATGCTTTCAAATTCAATTAGTTTTGTGAATTTTTTGTATCTGTGTCACAATCGCAGGCGGTTTTAACACAATTTTTGAGTGTGTGCCGCAATTGCTAATTCTTTTTTATAATTGATAAGTGTGTGCCATTCAAATATTTTATTACCGTAATTGTGACTTGTGTTTCACAATTGTTGTTTTACCCTCGCAATCTTTATAAACATGTCACGACTGTTGTTTATGTTTCGCAATTGCTTTGTTGTACTTTATACTTAGTGTTTTTTCACATGTCTAATTGTTTTGTTGATCCCGACACTGATAGTTATTTTTTATTTACTATTGCAGATGACTAGCTATGTTCTGCAATGTTGAGAGTCCAGACCACCAGGTTTGGTATATCGCTTTCAGATCTATGAGGATGAGAGGGATGTCCTAAAGCATTTAGGATTATACTGGATCACTTACATGCTTGAGATCATGACCAATAGGCGTCTAATCTCTACTCTTCTTAAGAGGTGGCACTCAGATACATGCACATTTCATCCTCCCACTGGAGAGTGAACTGTCACTGTTGAGGATGTTTACCGCATTCTTCATATTCCTATCCAGGGTGCATTAGTAAAGTTCACCTGGTAGCCTAGCATTGTTTCTTTATATGAGCTGACTGGTTTTCCTGTTGATCAATTAGGGATTTTTGATCCCTATGATATACCATGGTCCAGATTTGGCATGGGCTTAGATAGGTTGAATACACTGCTAGGTAGCTTGATTTATGGGATTCTGTGTCCCGAACATATGCAACATGGATTCTCTGTTGAATAGGGAATTTTTTCTCCAGAGTATGGTGAGACACCATACCATTTATGCTTGGGGACCTTGTATGCTAGCCCACATGTATTATCATATGTTATATGTGGCTTACCAGGATGGTAAGTCACTTGGATGTGACGTGACCTTTCTCTAGATCTGTGTGTGGGAGCACATAGTTTTCTATAGACCTATTGGTACTCATGATCCTCCTATAGTGAGACCTTATGTCTTTATGTATGATGGAGCCATGGTGCAGTCCCACATGAGGCATCTTATGTAGTAGAGGCAACAACTTGACATGATGCCTTACTTTATCTGGAGACCCTATATGTCTTGTCTTGTCTAGGATGATGAGGATGCACACCTTCCTTTTTGTCGACAAAGGACATTCTTGATTGGTCATGTTACAAAGCATGTCCACATGATTGATTTTCACAACACCGATAGGGTGTTGCGGCAGTTTGGAAAGCGTTAAGATGTGACAGATTCATATGCTTACTTTACTCATAGATCTAAAGATATTACTCTTTGGGGCATTGTGGTCTCTCTCCATGGTGCGAGGACCGAGTTTGAGGGTCTACGACATGTTCCATGGATGTGGAGATAAGCCACTGTTGATACTGGTAGATTACCTTATATTCTTGTTCCTTTCTTGATAGCATACTTTCTTTATACTCCTTTTGATATAGATGTTCTCTTGATTGGTCTCTTATGCTTTCTTATCCATGTGATACTGATGTTGAACCTTATTGTTGTACAGGCACTACTCCACAGTTTGATGCTTGGTGGCTGCAGTTCCAGTTAGTTTCCCTGATAGATGTTACCCACCCTATTACTGGGTTTTTATGAGGATACCACGATAGAGAGGTGGTGATCGGGGGAGAGGTGGAGGGAAGGATGGAGGCTGAGGGGGAGGTAGA
>MU228135.1:1211770-1248288 GCA_018584345.1 Thuja plicata | reverse complement strand
ATTGCTATTTTCTACTGCTCTCATTTCTTGAATGACAGATACTCTAATAGCATAAGTAGGCAGTAAGGTTCTTAGAATTTTACTTACCACTATATCTTCTTCTAGTACACCTCCAACTCCTCGGATACCATTGAATACCTCTTTCATTCTTGTGTTGTACTAAGTGATGTTTTCTCCTTCTTTCATTTTGGGATCATCAAACTTTCCTCTAAGGCTTTGTGCCTTGGCTCTCAAAACATTTTTGTCACCACCATGTACAAGCTTCAATTTGTCCCACATCTACTTTGCAGTTTTGCATTCTTTGACATCTTCAAATTCAGCATCGAAGAGTGAGGAAGCAAGCTCTATCATCATGCCATTATGTTCATGCTTCTCTCTCATTTGTTCAACTGTTGGTGCTCCTATGGGAAACACATATTTAGTTTCAATTAATTGAGTAGCATGATTACCAATACATGATAAGTGGAGTCTTATCCTGCTTTGCCATGAAGCAAAATTATCTTTGTTCAACTTGGGCACATCTCGTCTGTTCATCTTGTGATCTTTGACTTAGGTCTTGGAACCTTCCTTTTAAGCACACAAGTTCTGATACCAATTGTTAGTAATAACTGAGAGGGGGGGTGAATCAGTGGCCTCAAAAACTTATCCTTATTCTAACCACCAATCAAATAAACCTCATATTATTATGTCCCTACAAGATGCATGCCATCAAATACTTATAATGATTAACTGTCTGTTGGTTTTCCTTGTCTGTCCTTATTCTCCTTGATTACCGATAAGCAGTATAACTATTTACCGAAATACAGTAAATATGCACAGTATACCGATAAATCCAGAAATGCATATGTGAAATGTAAAATAGTAAAGTAATAAACCATACACACATAACACATGGATTTTAAAGTGGAAACCCTGTTAAGGGAAAAAACCACTGGGACCGGTACCCCAATTTTTCACTCTTCTGAAGTGAGCCCTGTTAAGAGCCAACCCTGTTAAAGGTTACAAACACACTGTTAGGTGTGACCTTGTTAGAGGATTCTACACATATAGGTTGTCACTTAGTATCGGGCATCTAATGTTGTCATCCTTGAATCAGCCTCTCTCTTAGACCGTCAATAGGCATCGGGAATATCCAATGCTACTTTCATGAATCAACCTTTTTGGCACTCCTTGGGATGTACCTCAATATATAGAAGATTGTTAAGTCCTACTCTATTAAGAGACTTGATGCTTCAATGGTTAAAATGAAACAAAATGACCTGTTTTTAATGCAACTTGAATTGCAGATTTTCAGATCTATTTAATTACATTACCTCTCTGGTCAATGTATCAATTCAATTCTTTTGTGCTCCATACTTTTTGCTTTGTGATGTTGTGCTCACTGTTCGTTGGTGTCTACAGAATTCCTTAGCTCTCCTTTAGCTTGATTGATCAGTACTACATGAAGTTGTTCTTCATCAGTTTCTTCTTAGCATCCTCTTTCTATTCACTCCCCTTGATCCCTTTTCATGTGATACAAAAATGAATTAAGCTTGTCTCTTATATAGACATAATATTCATTGATTATTGATTCTTGATTCTTGATTCTTGATTCTTGGCGTGAAAAACAATCCAGCCAATCTGATTTAAAGCATAACTCCTAATTTATCTTGTAGTTATCTTTATGCCAACTGTACAAATCTTCTTTAGATCAATCACTTAACTCTGGTCGAATAAAACAAAGAAAACAACCAATTAAGTCCATCTTTAGCTCTTGCCAGCTAGATATTTTGTCATTTTCTGAAATCTCTGTTCCATCGGTTAACTCTTCAGTTAGTCACCGGTTACAACTGCCAGTTCCATCGGTGTGACTCCAGTTAGCTTCGGGATCTCCATCCGTCAGGCAACTCTACTTTTAGCTCGTCGGGCATGCTATGGTTTTGCTTCGTCAGGAAACATTGTCTTCTGCTCGTCGGGTATCACTGTGACTTTTTTTCTTTGCCTTTACCGATGGTGTGCACTCCATTGGTGTTATCTATCACTTAGTGAATACTTGACTTTTATGCATTGCTAAAAGCATAACCTTTGTTCCATTGATTCTCTGAAGTCTTTTGGCATTATGTACATGACCGTACAGATGATATCAAGTTGACATCAATGACAATACAAACCATTAACTGATTTAATGTCTTGTATTATCTTCAACTTAACATTATCAAACATTTAATCAGTTACATGTCATCACTATTTATGATGTACATGCATGTGTTTTCTTTTCTTTTCTTATGCATAAATGAATGCAAACCTAAAATGTACCATGTATCTGAGTAAATGTATGTGTTATTTAGAAGAAAGTTAGTGAGAGATTAGTTCTGTAATTGAATGAAAGAATGAGTGATGAAACCAAGTTTGTGTCATATATTCCAATTTTATTCATCATTGCGCCTTATTATGAAAATGAAGAGACTCAAATGCACCCAGATATTGACCCTCTGGATATCGCTATGGTCTCTGATAACCAGAAGTAGATAAATGAAAAGAAAGAGAACCAAATGCACCTAGATATTGACCATCTAGATACTAATATGATCTCTGATGAAAAGAAAGAGAACCAAATGCACCCTGATATTGACCATCATACCACTATGATCTCTGATAACAAAAAGTAAATAACATAAAAGAAAGAAAACCAAATGCACCTTGATATTGACCGTCTAGATAACAACAAGTAGATGTGGTATCCTTGAATAGCGTAAGAACATAATCGCGTATCAAAGAAAAAAAGATCATGATCCATCATAGCATCCCTTAGTGGTATCCTTGAGTAGCGTAAGAACATAATCGCGAAAGATAAATTGACAATAGACTAACATGACTGACCTAGTCAACAATTTACTATTCCTTGAGTTGCTTGATTTTTTTATGCTTGATTATGTCTGGTTTTAGGAATGGATGACTCATATAAGACCGATCTGAATGGTTTTGAGTATATTTGTCACTGTGTAAGATGGCGCAAGGCAAGGTTGATGATGGGGCCAATGTCTCTCCCAATTACCAAACCACCTTGCAGAACCAATACGGAAACACAACAACACAGTGAGAGAAGAAAACGTCACAGAGATCCTTTATCATTAATTGATCAAAATCATTACATGTCGAGTTGTAAGGCCTTCCCATTTTGGGCCATATATATTAAATGAATTACAATATGACCTTCATACATGCGAGGTCACCTACCTTCTTACAGATAATTCAAATCTTATTCTAGCCCTCTACTACTGAGATGCCTAAACTAAGAACATAGAAACAAATATATACAAGAGTCCACCAAAAGAGTTCGGCGCTCAAATCCATAAGTGAGACCCAGATTTAGGTCCACACAGATCCCAATGAGAGACCCCAAATCAATTAAACCATCAAAATTAACTGAACAAGTCGGCCACCAGATCCAACTCCAAAATAAGCATCTCAGGCAAAGGTTGACCGAGCAATAGAGTGACTCGGGCAAAGAACACCCCGAGCAACAAGAAACAGAACCTGAGCGTCAGAAGAGAAACCCGAGCAATAGGAAAATAACAAGCTTGCTCGAGCGACAGACCCGAGAAAAAGAAACAAGCATGCCCGAGCAATAGAACCCGAGCAACAGAAACAAGCATTACCGAGCAACAGAGCCTGAGTAACAGATTAATTCCCAAGCAGCCTCTAAATTAACTAAAGAACAAAACAAACACCTTTTTGGTTGTGCAGGATTGCCAATGACCCAAGATGCTCCTGCATCAGACACCTGGGGTTACAAGAAATGATTCTCTGAATCATTTATCAGGTCCAACCTGAAATGAATCCAACTTAGATTGAGAAATCCAAGATGAGTCCTCAATCGGTTTGTTCTTCCACTTTACCAGATATTCTATGTATTCTTTTCCTCTTGTACTTCTGCCAATTCTCTATTTCAAAATCTTCTCAACTTCCTCTATCTTATTCTTAGGATAATCACTTGATATTGTCACATCTTCATCAGGTTCATGATATTCATACAATTCTAAAATATTGAATATAGGTGATATATCCATGTCATCAGGTAACTCAACTTCATAAGCATTTCCACTGTCAAATCTTCTCAGTATTTTGCAAGGACCATATTTCTTCATGTTCAATTTACCATATGTTCTAGTAGGAAATCTATCTTTCTTCAAATGAACCATTACTGCATCACCAACTTCAAATGTTTTGTCTTCTTGATCTTTCTGCATCATCTCTGTATTTCTGATTGCTCTTTTCCAGCTTCTATATTACATCTTCATGCAATGTCTTCATGAACTCAGCAAATTCTTCCGCTTCAGCACTTATTTTCTCTTCACCAACAATATCTCTCAAATCTGATATACCTCTCGGTTGTGTGCCATGAACAATCTCCAAAGGTGTCTTCCCAGTATTTATGTTCACTGAACTGTTTTATGCAAACTCTGCTTGTGCCAACATCAAATCCCAATTACTTGGTGTGTCTCCAACTAGGCATCTCAGCAAATTACCCAAACTTCAGTTTACAACCTCTGTTTTTCCATCAGTCTGTGGATGTAATGTAGAACTAAACTTCAACTCGATATCCAACTTTTTCCAAAGTGTTTTCCAAAAATATCTTACAAACTTACTGTCTCGGTTAGAGATGATACTCCTCGGTAATCCATGCAATCTGACAATTTCCTTAAAGAACAGATCTACTATCTGTACTGCATCTGATGTTTTCCTACATGGTATGAAATGTGTCATCTTAGAAAATATATCCACAACAACAAATATCGAATCATTACCTCTCGTTGTCCTAGGTAAGCCAAGAACAAAATCCATGCTGATATCACTCCAAGGTTTCTCAGGAACAGTAATAGGTGTATACAAACCAGTATTATGACTTATTCCTTTTGCAACTTGACAAACTCCACAACTTCTTACAATTTTTTGAACGTCCTTATACAACTGAGGCCAAAAGTACCTCTCCTTCAGCAAACTCAATGTTTTATCAATACCAAAGTGTCCAGCCAATCCACTGATATGTTTCTCCTTAATCAAATTAGTTCTCATTGAGCCTCTCGATATACACAATGAATACCTTTGAACAACATATATTCCTAAATGAAATAGTCTTCATAATTTCTTGATTGATTTGAATTAGGTGCTCTACACACTCCCCACTGCTCTAAAAAATTAGGATCACTTTCATACAAATTCTTCATGTCACCAAAACCAAGAAATTCAATTCTCATTCTAGACAACAAAGATCTCCTTCTACTCAATGCATCAGCAACTCTATTAGAAACTCCAATCTTATGCTAGATCACAAATGTAAAGCTTTGCAAATACTCGACCCATTTCATATGTCTCTGATTCAACTTGTTTTGACTACCCAAATATTGTAAAGCCTTATGATCAGTATACAACACAAATTCATTTGGCATCAAATAATGTCTCCATTTCTTCATAGATTTCACAATAGCATAGACCTCTTGATCATAGACATAATATTTTCTCTTTGCATCATTCAACTTCTCACTAAAAAAAGCAACAGGTTTACCTTCTTGAGTTAACATGGCTCCAATTGCACTTCCACTTGCATCACATTCAACTTGAAATACCTTATTGAAATTAGGTAAGGCTAACATAGGTAATTCAACAACTTTTAGTTTCAAAGTCTCAAAACTCTTATCAACTCCATGTGTCCATTTGAATTCTCTTTTGTCTCCTCTCATTGCTTCAGTCATAGCATTACAAATAGAATTGAAATTTCTGATAAACTTCCTGTAAAAACTTTCCAATCCATGAAATGATTTTACCTCAGTGACATTCTCAGGTGTAGGCCAACTAAGTATAGCTTCAACCTTCTCTGGAACCATATTCAACCCATCAGCTAAAATTACAAAACCCAAATACACAAGTTCTTCTTTCATAAAGGAACACTTCTTCAGATTTATCAGCAACTTTTCCTCTTTCAATCTCTGCAACACTTTCCTTATATGCATAAAATGCTCTTCTCTAGTATTACTAAATATGATAATATCATCCAAGTATACAATCACACACTTATTCAATAATTTCTTCAAAACTTCATTCATTAGCCTCATAAAAGTACTCGGTGCATTAGTTAAACCAAAAGGCATAACCAACCACTCATACAAACCTTCTTTTGTCTTGAAAGCAGTCTTTCATTCATCACCTTCTATGATTCTGATTTGATGATATCCACTTTTCAAATCAATTTTGGTAAAATATATTGCTCCACTCAAACAATCCATTATGTCATCCATTCTCGGTATAGGAAACCTATACTTTACTGTGATCTTATTAATTTCTCTGGAATCAGTGCACATTCGCCATTCTCCATTCTTCTTAGGTGCCAATACAAAAGGTACTGCACATGGACTCAAAATTTCTTGGATCAAACCTTTGTTCAATAATTCATGAACTTGTCGGTTAAGCTCTTCATTCTCGGTCGGTGTTAACCTATGTGGTGCTTTGTTTGGTAAACTAGCTCCAGAAATTAGATCCATACAATGACTAATATCTCTCATTGGTGGCAAAGCATCAGGTACATTATCTGAAATGATCTCCTTGTACTCAGTGAGTAACTTCTCTACTTCTGCAGGAATTTCATCTTCTACATTCTTACTTGTTTTGTTAGGAATCAAAGCATAACAGATATTATTTCTTTTCAAATCCTTAACAAACTGTCTACCTTCTACCAAACAAACTTTCACAAATGTACATATCTCACCAACAGATTCTTCAGCCAAAGGTAACAAAACTTTCTTCTTACCATCAACCCAAATAGAATATCTATTCAATCTTCCATCATGTATAGCATGTCTATCATATTGCCAAGGTCTACCCAACAAAATATGACAACAATCCATAGGCATAATATCACATAACACCTTATCATAATACTTTCCAATTTTCAGATTCACAAAACATTGTTCACTCACCATTAATGTATGCTCATCCTTGATCCATGAGATCTGATAGGGTTTCGAATGTTTCATTCTCTCCAACTATAAATTTGCAACCATTTCCTCAGATGCAGATTCTCCGAGCTTCCACTATCAATAATCACCTTCCAAACTTTGTCTGCAACTCTACATCTGGTCTTGAACAAACTTTTCCTGATCGGATCTTGCTTATCCTTTTCACTCCATATTATCCTTCATATCATGAGATTACTTTCAGGTTCATTAGGTGACTCCTCTTGTACCAATGCATTTTTTCTACTACTGCCTTTCTTTCTTGCATGTGTACACTCAAAAGATTTAAGTATTTCTTCTCCATAATTGTAACAAGTAACTTGGAATCCTTTTCTACTATAACCACCTCTGGAGTAATTGCCTCTTCCTCGGTGTGAACTACCACCTTTCCATTCAGTCTTTCCTTTGTCTTGAGATGTGTCTGAAATTGACTTGTCTGGTTCAGATCTACTATTTTCACCATGAGATATACCTCTTCCTCTAGGGAATCTACCTCCTCTACCTCTTTGTCTTTGTTCATATCTTCTGTTCAACTTCTCTTCAGCTTTTAGGGAAAACTGATATGCCTCCTTAATGTTGTCCATCTTGACCAAACTGATCTCATCTTTTATAGAAATTCTCAATCCATTTGGGTATCTTGCTACTCTTACCACCTCATCTTCCACATGTCTAGATCTGATGTCCAATCTGTAGAATTCCTCAGCGTAGTCTTTTACTGATTTGTCTTTCTGCTTCAACTTTGCATTCTCCGAACTAGGTTAATCTGATATTCACAAGGTAGAAACTTGCCTTTCAATTTGTTTACCATCTTATCCCATACCTTGATTTTGTCTTTACCTTTCTTCTTCCAATTTAATTGTAGATTTTCCCACCATAAGGATGCATGACCTTTTATCTTTGTGCTTGCAATCTTCACCTTCTTATCCTTAGATATATTCTCATATCCAAAATAATTTTCCATCTCTGTTATCCAATCTATCAATTCATCAGAATCCAATTTTCCACTATACTCAGGAGGATTAAACTGAGGTGTGGATTTCAAACTTTTCAAAGCTCTCAGGAATCTCTCTTATTACCGGTCCATTATAGGTGCAGGTGCAGCTTCACCTTGAACCTCTTCAAATTCATCATCACTAACATCTTCGAGATGTCTTCCTCTACGTTGGGCTATCTCAACAGCTTCCAATCTAGCAGTCATCTATCTAAGCATATCAACTAGACCTAGATCTAGATTTCCTCTCCCACAAACCATCTTGACTCCCTCTGCAATTGTAGGTCAGATCACAATCTGCTACCCCACAACAATATTACCAACTAGGGTTAGGGTTTACAAGAAGGAACTTAGATCTCACCAATGCTCTGATACCACCTGGCGCAAGGCAAGGTTGATGATGGGGCCAATGGATCTCCCACTTACCAAACCACCTTGTAGAACCAATGCGGAAACACAAAAACACAGTAAGAGAAGAAAACACAGAGATCCTTTATCATTAATTGATCAAAATCATTACATGTCAGGCTGTAAGGCCTTCCCAATTTGGGCCATATATATTAAATGAATTACAATATGACCTTCATACATGCGAGGTCATTGACCTGCTTATAGATAATTCAAATCTTATTCTATCCCTCTACTACTGAGCTGCCTAAACTAAGAATGTAGAAACAAATATATACAAGAGTCCACCAAAAGAGGTCGGCACTCAAATCCATAAGTGAGACCCATATTTAGGTCCACACATATCCCAATGAGAGACCCTAAATCAATTAAGCTATCGAAATTAACTAAATAAGTTGACCACCAGATCCAATTCCAAAATAAGCATCTCAGGCAAAGGTTGACCGAGCAACAGAGTGACTCAGGAAAAGAACACCCCGAGCAACAGGAAATAGAACCCGAGTGTCAGAAGAGAAACCCAAGCAATAGGAAAATAATAAAGCTTGCCTGAGCGACAGACCCGAGAAAAAGAAACAAGCATGCCCGAGCAATAGAACCTGAGCAACATAAACAAGCATTACCGAGCAACAGAGCCCGAGTAACAGAGTACTTCCCGAGCAGCCTCCAAATTAAATAAAAAATAAAACAAACATATTTTTGGTTGTGCAGGATTGCCAATGACCCAAGATGCTCCTGCATCATAAGACAGTTGATATTTTGATTGATGATTGATTGAATCATTCAGTTGATGACATATTGGATTGTTGATAAAGCTGAGTCATATGAGTCCATTGTTGATTTGGGAAGCTCATAATTTTGACATTTGATTGATTATTTGATCGTCATTCGCTTGTTGATAACATAGATGATTTATTGCTAAGATTTTTTCAATATTTGATTTTTTTATGATTGATTTCTTTAGGATATTTTTCTACTTTTAGGATTTTTGATGACTTTTAAAGATTTTTAGATTTTTGAGGACTTTTAGAATTGCCCCCAAGTCTGGTAAGCTAGTAAAAGCCATGGGTAAGTATGATTTTTCAAAGGGGATTGTGTTTTTGTAATAAGATTGGGTACTCAATCTTGCATGCAGGGAGTACAAGCTTTAATATTTTGGAGTTCATTGATGGTGAAGCGGAACCTTAACACTTGGCACCTGTTTACTAGGTTTTCACCTAGGTACCTGCCTAATAGTACCTATTTTCCAGGTTTTCACTGAGAGAGCATTTTTTCTCTTTACTTTTCTCTTTTTTGAATTTTTTTGTTGTCACCAAGGCGCCTGATTGCCAGGTTTTCACCAAGGTAACTTTTTATATTTTTTATATTTTTTTTATTTCTTAGACTTTAGATATGTTCCCTTGACCTTGAGACCTCAAGTGTAGAACCTTTTAAGGTGCATGTTGTTGATATTACTAGTAAGTTGATCTCCTTCTTTAGTTTCCAATTGATATGCCTCATTGTTTCATGATGTGATGATGATGTAGGGTCCTAGCCAATTAGGCTCAAACTTTCTTGGTTTAACTCTTTCTGCTTGATTCTTCTGATTTTACATCAGGATGAGATCTCCTAACTCAAAGGTTCATGGCCTGAATTTCTTGTGATAGTTTCTTCTAAGGCAATTCAGATAGCCTTATAAGTGATTCGATGCATTTTGGCATCTCTGATCTAACAGTTCCAGTTCATTGAGTCTAGCCACTCTGTAGTCTTCATCTGATATGATATTCTTCAGTGATATTGTGAGGGAAGGAATTTCAACTTCGAGGGGTGGGACCACCTCTGATCCATATACCAAGGAGAGGGAATTTTCTTTTGTAGGTGTTCTCACACTTGTTTTGTATGCCCATAAGGTTGGACTAAGATGCAAATGCCAGTCTCGACCAGACTCATTGACATTTTCTTCAAGATCTTCATGATTGTTTTGTTAGTGGCTTCATCTTGTCCATTCCCTTAGGGATAGTAGAACGAAGAGAAACCATTTTTTATTTGGAATTTCTCATAGAGCTCATCGACATCCTAGTTTTGAAAAGGTGCACCATGATCGGTGAGTACGGTTTGAGGGATCCTATACTGACACATGATGTGATTCAGTATAAACATGGAGATCTGTTTACCAGTGATTTATGTGAGAGGAATTGCTTCCACCCATTTGGTAAAGTACTTTATTGAAGCAATTATGTATTTGTGACCATTAGAGGATATTGGTGTAATCTTTCCCACTAAGTCAAATCCCCATTTTGAAAAAGGCCATGGTGAAGTGATGGAGTGGAGGTCTTGAGTTGGTGCATGAAGAAGATCTCCATGTATCTGACATTGTCGGCACCTTTGCACATATTTTTTAGCATATGTCTCTACTTTCGGCCAATAGTATCCTAGCTTGATGATCTTATTTGCTAAACTATTACCACCTGTGTGGGCCCCACAAATTCCTTCATGTACCTCGTATAAGGATCTATGGGATTATGTGGAAGGGAGACATCATAAAAGCATTCCATCTAGACTTCTTCTAAACAAAGTATTAGCAAGAAGGTGTACCTAGAGGCTTGTCGGATAAGGGACTTCTTTTGGTTTCTAGATAGGTCAGGTGGTAGTGTATTGTTTTGTATGTAATTATATATGTCATGGTACTAGGGGGACTCAGGATCAACAAGGACACACAGTGACTTTGTTATTGGAGCCTTATATGTTGGTATCATCAATTGTTCTACCAAGCATTGGAATCTGGTTTCATTACCTGGCATGTTGATCAAAGATGCTATAGTAGCCATCGCATCTGCTCATTTGTTCTGAACCCTTGGATCTTGTTCAAATACAATGTAATGAAAAGAATCCCACAGTTTTCCATTAGCTCTTTATACGGGAATAGTTTTTCATCTTCAATCATGTAATTATTGTTGACTTGACTGATAACCAACTGGAAATCAACATAGAATCCCAGGTTCTTTATCCTCCATTGTATAGTTGTTTTCAATCCGATGACCAGAGCTTCATACTTAGCTATTTTGTTCATACATGGAAATTTGAGTCAAAAAGATAGGAATTGCATCATTTTGCAGAGTGATGAGTACTATTCCTGCTCCTGCACCATGGTTGGTATATGATCCATCAAAGAATAACTTTCAGACCTCTATTGTCGGTTGTACTATAAGGATCGATTCATCTAGAAAGTTGGATATTATAGGTTGATGATCTTGTTTTGGTGCATCTCCTAGTTGATCCATAATTATCTTCCCTTTGATAGCCTTTTGATCCATGTGTTCTATGTAAAACTTACTTAAGATCATGACCCATTTGGCGATGCATCTATTAGTGTTGCTTTACTCAACAAGTATTTCAATGGATCTATGTGTGCTATGAGATTTTTTCGATGAATCATCATATATTGTCTTAACTTTTGAGAAGCAAAGACAATTGCAAGACATGACTTTTCGATTGCTGAATAATTTAGCTCGTATCCCACCAATGTTCTTTTGAGGTAGTAGATGGCTCTTTCCTTTCCCTGATCATCGTGTTGTGCCAAAAGAACATGTAGTGCTGACTTCGTTGCTGATATATATAAGAGGAGTGACATGTCTGGAATTGGTGGCACCAATACAGGGGACTTCAATAAATAATCTTTAAAGGTTTGAAATGCTTGTTCGCATTGTTCTATCCATAAAAAGATTACATCTTTATGTAGTAAGTGTTGGAATGGGTGACACTTGTCCACAAGTTGGGCGATTAATCACCTGGTAGATTTTAATATGCCTTGCAGACCCCATAGTTGCCTCAGATTTATAGGTGGTGGCATTTCAAGGATGGCCTTAACCTTTTCTAGATCTACTTTGATTCCTCTATGTGATACAATGAATCCAAGGAGATTTCCAGCAATAAATCTGAATGCACACTTCTTTGGATTGATTTGTACCTTTTATTATTGCATTCTATCAAATATTGGACCCAAAACTTGTAGGTGAGTTTCCCTGAGTGTTGACTTGGCTAGTATGTCATCAACATAATCTTTCATTGTTTTATGAATCGGATCATGAAAGATCATTGTCATTGCTCATCAATAGGTTGCACCTGCATTCTTGAGGCCAAATGGCATCACATTCCAGCAATAAATTCAACATGCACATGTGAATGTTGACTTATGTTGATCCTCTAGTGCAATATTTATTTGGTTATATCCAGAGAAACTATCCATGAGTGATAGAATTTGATGTCTTGTTGTCAGGTCAACTATCATGTCAATATTTGGAAGAGGAAAATCATCCTTGGGCCAAGCCTTGTTCAAGTCTTTGAAATCTGTGCATATACGGATCTCACCATTATGTTTTGTAACTGGCACTAGATTTGATATATAATCCGCATATGGAATGGATCTAATGAAGCTTGCATCTAAGGGTTTCTATAATTATGCTTTGACAAGTAAAGAAATGTGTGGATGCATCTTTCTTAATCTTTGTTTAACTAGTTTTGTATTTGGAAACAATGGCAGATGATCTAGCATAAGCTCTGGATCCAAACCTGGCATGTATGCATAAGACCATGCAAAGTTGATTTGTCTTTCTTTGAAGAAACTAATCAACTATTCTCTTTCCTCAAGTGCAAGTGATTTAGCCAAATATATATTTTTAGGTTTATTTTCATCCCCTAGATTGACTTCCTTTGTTTCTTCTGCTAGCAATGCTGACTTTTCTTCTGTTAAGGGGAGGAGTTCCATCTTTCCATCCTCTGGTGCCTCAGAGAGGTTTTCACTAGAATATACGTCCTTTATCTTTTCTTTTTTAAGGTCAGGAAGCGCCTTTCGGTTTTCACTTACAAACTATTTTTTTTGTTTTTAAATTTTCTTTTGTGACTAGAAAGAGGATCCTCCTCCACAAAGTATGCTAATATGTCCAGGTTAAAAGAGAATCCTTCTTTGTATACCATCTTGAAGCCCCATGAAGTCTGCATGGATTCATCATTATCAAAAATGTATATGTCAGGTTGTCCTTGTTGGTCCCATTCTATTAACTCGGGGTAGACTAGACAAAGGTTTGTGTGGGAGGATGACTCAGTTTGGGTGAATGGAACTACGGTGATAGTTCTAACAAATTTGGAATGGGACGTAGATGCACCACCTAAGGAATTGACATTATCGATACAAGGTTGATCTTATATGCTCATTTGGTCAAACATTTCATCAAGATGTATGGTACTAGCGGATCGATGGGAATAGTCAGGGATGGGCGACTCAGAGTTATCGAGGGATAACCACTCATACTTGTGGGAATCAGTCATGATATAATGCTCATTAGATGTCTCACTTTTTGCATCATCCCAGATAGTCCGATTAAGGTTAAATTGGTAATTTGAGGGTTCTACTTCCGATGGCAATAATTGCTGGAGTATACTGCTAATTAGGGCATATTCTAGATTTTTCCCCGGTTTAATTCTGCAATCTATTGTCGGTCTACTGGTATGTCCTAGATGGTTTTAATGGCTCTAATTTGACCATAGCCTATCTCTCTTTTTTTTCTTTGTGTTGATAGTAAAGACAATTCCATTCATCCTTGTTGTCTTTCCCCCAGACTAGTCTTACCATCATATCCATATTTTTGTAGCATAGTATAGCCAACTTTGCCATATTGTGATAAAAGTATATGTTCTTGAGGTTCCTCTTGAGGATCCTGATACAACCAAGTGTGTATGTCCAGACCAAAGGGGTTTTCTTTAGCTATGTCTCCCCATTTGACAAATGTGGTTGGTGGACACTTGAATAACACTAGTTCTGGAGTTTCATTTGTTTCCACTGGTCGAGGCATTCCATATGATCTGGGATTTTGAGTCATGTTGGTAATGGTAAAGGCTTCCTCATAGTTGTATTCACCACACCCTTTGTCTTTGATTGATATCTTACCCGCCTTTCTTGGTATGTCCTTAGGAATGGAATCATAGGTGGTGTACACCTCTTTCGTGATTCGTGGTTCCTTCGCTTTCCAATGACGAGGGTTAGTAGCACCAGTTTGCAATGGGGGAAATCAATAAAATACTAATAACAAATACTTAAACATAACCAATAAAATGTACAAGAAAAGAAAGGAAAACAAATGAATGTAAACCCCAAAGTGCTTGAAGCTTCTATTGTCTCTCTATACTCCTTCCGAAACATTGTTTTTGATGCTCAGTATTGGTGTGGGAAGCGTCTATGACTTGAGAAGTGTCGAGAATTTGATAATTGAATGGATTTGTGATCCCAAGATGGCTCGAATGCTAGAACCAAATTGACGGAGTAATGGTGCATGAGAGCTTGAAATCCTGGATCCTTCAAATGGGTATGAAGGGTTTATTATATAGGAATTAAGGATGATATGAACGATCGAGATCAATCCCAAAAATAGGGAGATGAACAGTTGAGATTAAAAGGAACTGGAGAAGCCATCAGTAAACTCCACCTCTTCAACTGGGAGAGAGGAGATAGAGTTTGGTTGACTGAAAAGCTAATTGTGAGTTACCTTTTATAATTGAAGAGGTGGGTGGAATTACCCATGTTAACTGGAGAGATGGGTGGAGTAACCCATGCGATCTGATTAGGGATTATCTCTTTGAAAAATAAATGAATATTTAATTCATTTATGTAATTAAAGTTTTCAACATGTGAGATAATTGAATTCTTTTTTATTTAGAATTGCTTTATTGAATGAAATTAAATTAATTTAATTGAAATTAATTTAATTAGAAGAATTTAATTAGTAAGTTTAAATATTTCAATTTAAACTATAGGAAATTGAATTTAATTAATTAATTAATGGTAATTAATCATTTAAGGTTAATTAATTAAATAAAATTAATTATTTATTTAATTTTGGGAATTTGATTGGACGATTTGGGGAATAAATTTAGAGGAAAATAGATTATTAATTAACGATTAAAAACCATTAATTAATAGATGAAAATTAGTGTTTTTAATGTAAAGTTGCAAGCCTGTCCATTTTAGGGTGTCTACAGGCAGAAAGAATGGTTGCTTCCTGATTTGAAGGTACTTGATTATCTGTACTGCCTCTTATGGTGTTGCAATATTAGAATGGGTTAGGATCTCCCTCAATGATTATTTCTACTCCTTGATAGGGAAATTTGAGGCACTGGTGATAAGTTAAACGGAAAACTTGCATTTCATGTATCCATGGCCTTCCAAGCAACATGTTATATCCCAATTCAAGGTCTAGGATTTGAAATAGAGTGCTCTTTATGACTGGGCCTATCTTGACTGGTAAGATGAGGATACCTTTTGATGACCATTCTTCCTCGTCATATGCCCTGATATTTATCCTCTTAGTGACATCAATGCTAGATTCTGAATAGCTCAAGCTTTTTATCACTTTGAGAGTACATATATTTAACCCAGCCTTTCCATCAATGAGGACTCTTCAGATTGTATGTTTATGCACTTGGATAAGAAGATGCAGGGGATCATTGTGCAGAGACTTGTGCGGTGGCACATCAAGGTCTGTAAACATGGCATGTTTATTGGCTGCAATTTAGTTGAGAATGGTTTTGAAATTCTCTGGATTTATGTCCCGTGGGACCGCTGCATTTTGAAAGGCTTGGTCCAAAGCTTGCTTATGTTGGGGAGATATGCGCAATAGTTCAAACATGGAGATTCAAGAAGGTGTGTGCTTTAGCTGATCCACCCAACCAGATTTTGGATTGGAAGTTGTTGTGGGATTAGCTGGAGTAGATCAGGTGGAAGGCATTCCTTGCAAAACAACCTTGGAACGTTGTACTGTGACAACACATTTGGCATTGGTATCTCTGATAGTGATCATAGAAAATTGGTTGTTTGACGGATTTATGCAATTTATGGTGCTATCAGATTTGGCATAGGTATAGTTCACTTGCTTAGACTATCCACTAGATGCGGAGACTTTCCATTTATTACAATCATGAAATATATCATTGAAGATAGTGTGATCGGTTGTACACTTAGACTAGGTATTTGTGACATAAATTATCACTTGGTCGATTAGGTCTTGTATGACATTTTTCAATCGGTAGTAGTTGGATGTCTTGTGCCCTTTTACCCGATGATACTCACAAAATTCATTATCATTCCACCACTTGGGTTTCACAACACCATCTTTGTATTCTCTGATCTCGGGTAGAGTGATATTATTGGTTTGAATCAACTTTTTCAGTGCTGATTTTATCGACTCTCCTAATGGTGTGTAGTCGCATTTAGGAAAAGGAAACCTTTGTGGGCGTTGTGAGCTGATTTGGTTATGGGACACAACTGATGCTTGAGCAGTGGGTGTTAGAATCTGAGTGTTCGAATGCTAAGTGTGTACCATGGGTTTTTTATTCAGCATGGGTGCTCCTTGTAATAAAACCTTGGGTTGAGCATAATTGACTATTTTGACGTCAATGACACCATCATTGGTGACATTCTTATTTTTATTCCACCATTTGGCCTTATCCATTGCATTCTTAATTGTGTTTATTTAGGTAGGATATGCAAGGATTCCTCTCCCACATCAAACTCCTTGTTCTATGAGTTGTTTGAATTTGGAGCGAGTTGGAGCTCTGTCATGAATGAAATGTCTGGGATTAGATTTTCGATGAACATGACTATTAGGTCTTGTTCAAGAACATCATATGTTATTCTGTTTGCAATGTTTCTCCATCTTTGTCAGAATTTAAAAAATCATTCACCATCTTTTTGCTTAATGTCACAGAGGTCCTTGAAGCTAACCTTGCATTCGATGTTATGATGGAATTGAGAAAAATAAAATGGCCATTTCTCCCCAAGAATGAATGCCATGGGATAAGTGTGAGAACCATTCCATTGCTCGTCCAACTAGACTCTGTAGAAATAGTCGCACTAGGTAAGTTTCATCATGTGAAACTTTAATGCAGCTAGCAAAGAATTCCTTGATATGCTCTACAAGATTGGTACTGCCTCTGTATTTGTCAAAATTAGGCACCGATAAGTGTGTGGAAAATGGTGACACATGCAATGAGTGATCAAATGGGTATGGATACAAGTCCTCCACTATGTAAGACTTAGTTTGTCCCTGATTATGCATGTCCATCATTTGCATTTGGAGATTCTGCACTTGTTGTATCAGCATGTCTGTTGGAGATTGAGGAACATTCCCGATGTTGAATCTCTGTGTCGTGGTTGTATAAGGCTTTGCCTTTGCATTCCTTGTATTGGGACATATGATCTCCTTGCGATTTGATATTGATTTCCCAGGCTATGATTTTGATATTGGGGGATCCGATTCGTCCAAGGTTGTTATTGTTGTTGTTGTTGGGATCCCTATTGGAATAAAGGTGTGGGATTTGGCGAACATTGACTGAATGTCGGACGTATAGAGATTGATCTGTATGGTTGGGAAGTATTAATTCCAAAGCTAGTAGGGATAGACAGTAGTTTCTGAGTAGTTGCAAATGGGTTATTGCTTGTTTGGGGAATTGATGATATAGCTTGAGCGCTTGACATGAAAGTTCATGAGGCAGATGCTTGAGATAAACTGGTAACCAGGGGTGCACTCAGTTGGGATCCCATAATGTTTTGGGTGGATGATGTACTAGCTTGATTGACATACTTAGTTTGGGTAGACATAGTCTATGCTGATGTTGTAGTTGTTGATGATGGTAGAGACAAGACTTGAGAAACTACAAGATTCATTTGAGAGTTTTGAGTTGTGCTTTGTCCTTCTAATGGATTTTCAGGCCATATTGTTGATACATTGAATTCAGAGGGGAGATTGACTCTTTTTTTATCAACATAGCTAGAAATATTTTAGGGTTTATTTCCACGACAACATCAACCACTTGCATGGAATAAGCATCTTGTTCTATGTCTTTGAGTTCTTCCTTTGTGATGTCTTGAAATATAGTTGGTCTACAGGAACTATGAGGAATAGTATGCACATTCTCAATGTATGGAGAGGGATCAGTGTTTTTGAATTGGTAATCCTCTTGCCCTTTTTTCCATAGGGTAAATTTGTTAATCTAGGATTCATCTGGTTGGGTTTTAGCATTTGACCTAGTATAAGGTCCTCCATAAGGTGTAAAAGACATGGTGTTATCCAGGTTTTGAGCTAAAATGAGTGGTATAAAGAAAACAAAAGGGATATTCTCTCGAGGAGAGTCCGGGTACCTGTTTTGACAAGGGTAATTCTAAGAAAAAAAATTATTTCTCTTGATCTCAAAGATTGGTGATGTAATATATGGATTTTGACTCTTGCCTTAGATGAGACAAAGTCATTGATAAAGATTGATGAAGCTGAGATAATGGGATCAAGGTAGTCTAATCTAAACTTTTGAATTATCAATGGTAAACAATAGTCGAACTGACAAAGAGGGATAATCCTAGATGTTTTGAGATACACATTAATTCTTTGTTATTTCCTTAGATGTGTACACTAACCTTTCACAGGAAATGGGGAATCTTTTCCAAGGTTTCAGAATGATAAAAATGCAGAGTTCTAACAGAGGAATGCAATTTGCTCTGATAGAATGAAAGCACATGTATGTAGATCAATTGTTGTTGAATTATGTTGATTGTGGTATAATGCAAGGTCAATTGCGGTAAAATTTTAGATATTACGGCAATAAAGGGATCATTTGGGGCAATAAAGGACTCACTTGCGGTCCACTTCCGTCAATTACAGTAAAGCGCGACAGTCTTAAAAAATGATTACATTTTGGGAATCTATCTGATAAAATGATATTTATGGAACAATGATTTGATTCTAGAACTTACTTTGGTTGACACCCTAGACTTTGAACGTGTTTGACTCATTTTTCTAGTGTGGGATGTTGGTTTTGTGTTTTGAGAACTGATCTCACAAGAAAGCACAATAGACACAGTGTTTTGAAGATCCAAGAATAAAAAGTGTATGTTCTACAACTTTTTCAAGTTGCAATATTTTCACGTGGTCGAAATAGAGACAGTCATATTAATCGACAGTCAATTGTTTTCAAGATGCAATATTATAGGTCCAATGCTTTTGATGTTCATCAGGTCACACAACAATTGTCATGCTACTAGGACACAAAGATCCATGGCATAGGTGCCCATGTTTTTGCCTTTCCCAGATATTGTTTTCGTGCTAATGAAGATCTCTTTCATCAACACAATATCCTGGAACACATATGTTGGGAATATTGGGGGGAAATTCTTCAACCCCTTGCACTATAATAAGACACTTGTTCGGAGGTGAAACGGGTAGGTCTCCAATTAACTAGGTTGTAGTAAGGTCTATGGAGTCTATCCAATTGGTTTGTACGTATGTGACTCACTTAAGAGCCTAGTTGACCATGTTGGCTACTTAGGGATACTTCACCCGATCTAGGCTATCATCAACACACCTCGCCCGAGCTTGGATAGATATAAGATAGAACTTTGGCCCACGCCTTGTTTATATATCAATCGAAAGGATTACCAGTTTAGGGTCATCCTCTAAGGAATACGCGCTTTCCCCAGACAGACCTCTCTAAAAAGTGTAAAGGTTGTTATTCTAACAGATTGTGTAAGTGCACCAAAGAATCAAAACACAAGGTTAATCGTTTAAGCACCAAAATATCAAGTGTGAACTGAGTTATCATCCATACATGCACGCAAGTTAAATTTTAAGCCCAAGCCAAATGATGATTACTTGTTCAATTTTAGATGCACCAAATTCAAAGATTCTTTGCCTCGTTCAATTGTTAACCGCACGTCAATTTTAAGCACCAAATCAAAAAAAATGAGATTGTGATGTTTTGCATACACTTTTATTTTTAAGCACCAAAAAGACAAATGAGTTGATTTTAGGTTGCTTTGTTAATATTGTTTCCAGGCCACAAGTTGTCAAGAAGTTATTAGTACCGAAAAATCCTAACAATCAAAATGAATAATATTCAAAAATACTTAGATTATTAAGACCGTTAAGGATCATGGTAACTTTGTATTTAGCTGCAAAACTCTTGAGAGAATAAATGTATTTGTTAAAGGATTCTCTTTGGGGTGCCAACAAGAAGTTGAGTCCACTTTTTGGCTAAAAAGTGGAACTATTTTTTGTGTTTTTTCAAATTCATCCTGTTTGGGATGAATATTTGAAGTACTTAGAGATTGAATCTTAAAACAACTCAGTAACAGAAGTTGTAGTACTCGAAGTATACTTTCCAAATATGTAATTTATTTTAATACCCAGATGATAAAATTTCATTTTCAATAGGCATTTCTAAAAACCACATTTTAAAAGTCATTGTTTCAAGACCATACTATGCTCGTGTACGGCAAGCAAACTTTGACCAAATGAAAATATTTCTCTCAATCCTTTTGGGAAATGGTATGTAACACAGTTAAGATTGATGACAATATTTTTTTGTATTTTTTTGTTGAATTTATTTTTTTATTAGGCATAATTGTTGTTTTTAAAATCTCTCGTGTATGACAAGCATAATTTGACCAAAACATATGATTTTTTTTAAAAAAAATTGAAAGTGTGTATAATTGTCTCTAGTTTGATGTCATATAATTTTGTTTGTGAGAAACTTTCAAATAAAAAAGTTATTAAAATAACAAAATAGCCTATTATCTTTAGTTTGTGGACCTGTTTCAGTAGAAATTCAATGAAAAATAGAAATTTTAATCAAATTAAATTTTTTTTTCCATATTTAGAATCTGCACAGTCTGATCTATAATGGATTTTTATTTTGTCAACATATTCCTCTAAAAAATTCTTTAGATATATGTCTAAAGTCCTTATTTTGTATGGACACTAGCAGAGCCTTCAAGTTGCAGGTCAAACCAGGTCCAAGGCTATGGTTCGGCTACCCAAGCCTCTTTCCAAACCAAAAGCCAACAATAAAAGCAGGCTTGAAATTCAAAAATTTTAGAAACGGGATCTCATTTAGTAAACGTTACCCGGTTTACCTTTTTTAAAATTCATAATGTATAAATGAATCGATGGAAGGTTTTCTTTAAAAAATAATATTTTTTCAAAACGGGATCTCATTTTGAAACGAGGTCCCGTTTTGTTTTTCAAAACAGGACCCCATTTTGAAACGGGATCCCGTTTTATTTTTGAAACGGGATCCCGTTTTGAAAGGGGACCCCATTTCTAAAATTTTAGGCTCGAGACCCCGAAGCTAAACGATACCCCGTTCATTCTAAGCGGGAACCGGTTTTGTTGAGTGTGATTTCGTGAATTTGGCTAAGTTTGAAAGTTCCACCTTAAGTGGACTCATCTTCTTGCTTCAACCCTTTGATCTTCAGCTGTGATTGCCAAGGCTGTGTTTTTTTACGTGTAGTAATGAGCGACTCTTCTTATAGATGCTTTTCGTGACCTAAACCTTAGGGTGTGTCAGATTATCCTTTTTGTCATATGTCATTTGTTAACTCCTGCACAAAAATAGAGAAAAAATCAAATCTGATTAACAAAATATTGAAACAAATCAATTGTAAAATCCTCCCGTCAAATGCGAAATTATTTTATCAGATGCAAAATTCTCCTAGCGATTGCGGCACAATTTTGTCAATTGCGAAACTATTCTGTTGATTGCGGCATTGTGCTGGTGATTGTGAAATTTCTCTGGCTATTACAAAATATATCTGTCAATTGTGAAAAAGTACCTGAACTAGAGGTTGAAAAACTATAAAAAGTTGATTACAAAATACAATGGGTGATTGTGAAATTACAGAGAGTGATTACGGTATTAAACCAGTCGATTGCGGTAAACTTTCGTCAATTGTGGCAAACCTCCATCAATTGCGAAATTACAAAATTTATCAGAAAAAAAAAAACTATGGTCGTATGACCGAGGTCGGGAAATTTTTTTTGCCATCTGCAAGCGATTATCATGATGTTCGATTCACGTCGAGTTCATCAAAATGTGCAGATCCAATCCTGCGCACTCAATAACGAGGGTTAGTACCACCGGTTTGTAATGGGGGAAAGCAATCAAAACTACTAAGAAGGAATTTATGGACAATAAAATAACAAGTAAGATAGATGAAAACAAATGAATTGCAAACCAAAATGCTTGAAGCTTATATTGCTTCTCTCTACTCCTTCTAAAATGTTGTATGAATGGTGCTCAGTATTGGTATTGGCAGCGTCTGTGACTTGGGAGTGTTGAGAAAATGAGATCAATGTGATATTGATTTTTCTCAATACCTTGTACAAGAATCCTACAGAGTAATTGTGCACAAAGCTTGAAATTCTGGATCCTTCAAATGGTTGAGAAGGGTTGATTATATAGAATATGGAAATGATATGGATGGATGAGATCAATCCCAAAAATTTGAGGATAAATGGTTGAGATCAAAAGGAACTGGAGAAGCACTCAGTAAACTCCACATCTTTAACTAAAGAGAAGAGGGGATATTTTAGTTAAGTGAAAAGTTGATTGTGAGTTGCCTTTTAGAACTGAAGAGAAGGCTTCGAGTCACCTCTTGGAACTGAAGCGTTGAATTGGAGTTACCTCTCGGAACTGGTGAGTTGAATTGGAGTTAACTCTTAGAACTGAAGAGTTGATTTATTTGAGTATTTATTTAATTTTAGAAATTAAAATGCTCAAATATGAGATAATTCTATTCTATTTTATTTAAAATTGAATATTTGAATGAAATTAAATTAATTTAATTAGAAGAATAAATTAACAAGTTTAAATATTTGGTTTTAAACTTTAGGAAATTGAATTTAATTAATTAGTAAAGATTAATTAATTAAGGTTGATTTTAAATAAAATTAATTATTTAATTAATTTTGGGGAAATGATTAAATGATTAGATGATTGGATTTAGATGAAATAAGATGATTAATTAATAATTAAAAAACCATTAATTAATAGAGGAAAATTAGTAATTTAATGTATGGTCGCAAGTCTGTCCATTTTGGGGTGTCTACACATGAAAATTTGTTTTTATCTTTATGAAATGCAATGATTACCAACTAATGCATGAAATGAAATATTTTGTTTTTTTTATTGTTTTGAAACATGTAATCATGCAAGAATTCAATGGATCTATGAAACAGTGTAATGCATGAAAAAGAAGATCTAAATACATACAATGTAGCAAAGGTGTGATGTAAAGATTGATTAATGCAATGCATACAAGTAGATCTAGACACTACATCAAAGTGGAAATGTAATGCAAGGAAGATCTAACTATCGAAATAAAAAGGAGGAAATGTTATGAGTCGAGCTCACCAAAATGTATAATAGAAAATGGTAAGTAATGCTAAGATGTAGATTACTTACCAAGTCCTACATGTATTGGAATACAAACCCTCACAAAGCAAATCTCATTAGTACAACTAAAAGGAGGACGAGTGTTAATGCAAGATCTTTGGTCAATGGGGATTTGATTCCTGATATGATCTAATAAAGTGAGTGCAAAGGAAAAGAAGGAATAATAAGTGCATCTGGAAACAAGATGGATAAGGTAGGACTTTGAATCTGAATTTGACTGTTGCCAAAATCTTGGATTCGGTTGTAACTTCAAATCTGGAAGGCAGGGACCTGAATCTTTCTGTCCTAAAATTTTTACTAAAAAATGGCAAGGACAAGTCAAATTTTTGGGAACAAGTTGACTAGTTGACTTGTTCCTAGCAAAAACTGATGAAATTTTCCAAGGGTCTGCAATGCAACTCTACTACCCGGATCCAGAACCATAGCTCCACTATCTATTCCTAGATAGAAAAATGCGGGAAAACATTGTGGAAAGGGATTTTCCTTGGTCAAACCCCTATTTAGGAATCTAACATGAAATTGAATTGAAATTGCATAAGGGGGATGAAATAGAAGCTAGATCTAAAACATAAATCACCTTATACCTTGATGACACAATGCTTCTTTTGATGTGATCACAAGTGTTGATAAAATAGCTTTAACTCCACGAAAACATAATAGGAAATCATGAAACCAAAGCCTTGAATGATGAATGTTTTAGTTCTCCACAATGCTTGATGAAGAAGAAGAAGGATTGAAGACTTGGATGCTTGATTGAAGAAGAGATATTGAACTCCAATTTTGTTTGATTCTTCATGAATGCTTGAAGACTTGAGATGGAATGCATGCACTTTATAATGGATACCAAAATGAAGAGATATAGGGGGTTTATATACTAAATGCATCATCTTGGGGATTAAAACTTAGGCGGACTGATCAAAAATCTAAATCTCAGAGGAAAGCCTCGTCAACGGGCTCTGGGAAAAATTTGGGCCCAAAAGCTCAAGGAAAAGTCGACTATCAACTTGTCTAAGGAAAAATTAGCTCAAATTTCATGAGGATGTCAGAGAAGGTGAAAAGATGTGGGGGAAGAAAATGTAGGTTGTTTTGAGGTTGGAAAGGATCTCGAAATTCGAAAATAAATGAATAGGTCCTAGGTGAGGAAATGAATTATTTGATTGGGGGGACAAAAGGAGGAGCACACTTAGGAATAAGTGTTAACCTCAATTTTTGAGGAAATAATGCTAATTTGAAGGTCCAATAAGTGCTAGAAGAACATGAAATCAATGTGGGAACCCATACATATTAAAATGGGGCTAAAATGAGCACCTAATAAGGGTGCTTACTTTTTAGGATGATATAGTATGTAGTCTAGGAGACATATTAGGTTGGTCAAGAAGTACTTCCTCATCTTGATTATTAGTGATATCCTCTACATGAATACCTTCATCAGTAAATGTCATCAAAAAAGGATTTTCATTATCATTATTGGTATTGTGTGTGTTAAGACATGAGGCCCTCATTTTTTTAGCTTGTGATCTAGAAAGTACTATACAAAAGTGACCTTAGAAAGATGAAGTGATGATTTGATGAGGCTAGGGAAGGAAAATGTTGGATAAATACTTGGTTTGTTGAGGGAATGATGATGGATGAAGGATGTTTTAAAGGGTATGTTTCTACGGATGATTGATGAGCTTTGGAATAGGAGCAATCAAGACATATTTGATTAAAGGATTGAATTTGAAAATGATTTGATGTTGAATTGGGCTTAGGTGATCAAAGATATGATTTGGATTTAGGAATTGATTGGATCAAATTTGATTAGGACCAAGGGTAAATGATTGGTTTTTACTTTATTTTGGGATTGGTTTGATTAAGATTGATTAAGGATTGGATTGGTTGGATTGAATGTGATTCCATATGGGGAAAGGTAAAAAAAAACTTTGCAAAACAAGATCATTTTATGGTCAAGGGATTTGATTGGGATAATATTATTTCCTACTTGAGATGGGCTAAGTTCTCAAGAAAAATCAGATAGGGGATTATTTAAAAACCACTAACTTAGAGATGGCCAATCCATAAGATAATAATATCCAAATGTAAAGGGGTAAGTAAATAGACAACATGAGATAGCCTAATTTATCAAGCAATAAACTTAGTTAGTGATTAAACTTTAGAAAAAAGTATCCTTTGTTCTACTTAGGAAAATCTCAATCTTAGATATGATGGATGTGGGTTGCATTGATGAAGGTTTGGATTGAATTAGATAAGGTTGGATTAAGATTGATTAAGAATTTGAAAATGATTTGATTAAGGTCCAATCAAAGTGGGATTTGGTCTTAATAAGATAATGATGATTTTTGCTTCTAGGTCCAAATATGTGATGTGGAAAATATTGGGGTTGATAATTAGGCTAGGTGAAAGGATGACATAGGTGGGTGGTAATGGAGTGTGATCAAAGGTTTGGATTAGATTGTGGGTCATGGGATACAAATGAGATGGGTAATTAAATGATTTGAAGGTAAAAGGTCACAAATTGGGAAGGTCCTAGTCTAGTAGATCTAATAATGCCTGAAAGTGGTGGGTCATAATGCAAAGGGTAATTTTTGTCAGAAAATACAAACTTTGATCCCAATCAGTAGGACTAAAAAGCATTGGTGCTGGTATGCAGGCATAGATGACAACTAGAAAAAGTTATGTCAGATTGACAGAAAAAGTCTCAGACCAAAGAGATGAAAATACCAATTTTTAGGCACAAACACCAAAAAAACACAAATGTCGAAGGATAAACAAAAATGAGGTTTTTTTGGGGCAAAATTTGATGTTTGACTAATGTTTGATTGGTTACATGAGTTTATTTAGTGGCAAGAATACACACACACACCAGATAAAAAATTGTAAAATCGACAAATATTTAGGGGACAAAGGCCTCTTGTCCTTTGTATTTGTTTTAAATATCCTCAAAGCCAAAATGTTTACACGGGTCTAGCACAATCAAACAAGTAATTTCTACCTAAGGACAATGTTTTAATGTGACATTTGTAGGCCCACATGCATAGAATTTGTATTCCAAATTTGATGTTTTTGATCCTCATGTGTATTTTCCCTCTTAGAGAAAGTGGTAATCCCTTGTGGATAATAAGGAAAATTAGGACACTTCATATCTATGAGGAGTTTTATGAATAGGGTACCCCAATTTGGGTGACAACTACCCAATCTTAAAAGACTATAAATAGCCTATGCAAAGCTAATACCTCCACCTCAACTCCAAGGAAACACAAATGGTGGGTAACTTAAAGGGATGATGCAATCCCTTTGAACTACAACAGAAAAACTAAGAAAATAGGGTGACCACTAAGTTAAGGTGTCTAGTAATGATCCAATCTGATGCCCATGCAAGTGCTAGGTCTCCCCACCCTCGTAGGGGGCTTCCCCCTAGTCAAGAGGTCTTATATATTCACACCACTAAGCATGTAGATACTTAAGGAGCTAACACCATGACTCTTAGACGAGTCCCCGAAGCTTTAACCTCGATAATATTATATAGTGGGTTGAATTGAGTTTAGCTTAAACCCTTTACCACTTGAGGTCGTTCCCTTAGGGTGATTACTTCTTTTCCCTCCAAGGTAGACCTCTCTAGAGGAAAAAGGTAGAAGCAATTTTTAATTAAACTCAAAGATCCATTGGAAGGGAAGGGGAGCTACCTTTTCATCAAAAGGGATATAATATAAACACACAAAAAAGAGAGTCTTACAAGGAGTTCATCCACTTGCAAGGTTCTCACAAAGACATAAAACACTTGATTAAATTAAAAATAATAATGCCTTTGGTATTTTGGCATTGATGTCAATACGAAGAATTGTGCATTCTCATTTGTTCATGTGATATGGTGATAGAATTGTTGAAGTTGCAGAAGAACACAACATAGGATATCCATATCCTTATTAACACCACAATATATCCATATCCTTACTACATTGGTTAGTTATAACATAAGTGTAGACACCCCAAAATGGACAGACTTGCGACCATACATTAAAGTACTAATTTTCATCTATTAAGTAATGGTTTTTTATCATTAATTAATCATCTATTTCTTCTAAAATACATTCATCTGGTCATTCAATTCTTCCCCAAAATTAATTAAATAGTTAAGTTTATTTAATTAATAAACCTTAATTAATTAATCTTTATTAATTAATTAAATTAAATTTACTAAAGTTTAAAATCAAATATTCAAACTTATTAATTTATTCTTCTAATTAAATTAATTTCATTCAAATATTCAATTTTATATCAAAATAGAATTGAATTATCTCATGTTTGATTATTTTAATTTCTAAATTAAATAAATACTTAAATAAATCAACTCTTCAGTTCCAAGAGGTGACTCCAAATCAACTCTTCAATTCCAACAGGTAACTCCAATTCAACTCTTCATTTCCAAGAGACGACTCCAAATCAACTCTTTAGTTCCAAGATGTAACTCCAATTCAGCTCTTCAGTTCCAAGAGGTAACTCCAATTCAGCTCTTCAGTTCTAAGACGTAACTTACAAATCAATTCTTGAAGAGGTGGATTTTACAGATCACCTCTCCAGTCCCTTTTTATCTCAGTCATCCATTCTCAAGTTTCTAGGATTGATCTCATCCATCCAAATAATTTCCATATTCTATATAATCAACCCTTCTCAGTCATTTGAAGGATCCAGGATTTCAAGATTTGTGCACAATTACTCTGCAAGATTATTGTACAAGGCATCAAGCGAAAGCATTATCACATTGATTTCATTTTCTCAACACTCCCAAGTCACAAACGCTGCCAATACCAATACTGAGCACCATTCATACAACATCTCAGAAGGAGTAGAGAGAAGCAATAGAAGCTTCAAGCATTGTGGTTTGCATTCATTCATTTTCCTCTATTTTTCTTATTATTTTATTGTCCATAGATTCATTCTTAGTAGTTTTGATTGCTTTCCCCATTGCAAATCGGGGCTACTAACCCTTGTTATTAAGTGTGCAAGATTGGATCTATACATTTTGGTGAACCTGAGATGAATTGAACAACCCGATAATCACTTGCAGACGACAAATAGAATTTCTTGGCCTTGGTTGTACTACCGCAGTTTCATTTTTTATTTATTTTTTGATCAATTTTGTAATCGACAGAAGTTTACCGCAATCGCCTGGTTTATTATCACAATCGCTCTCTGTAATTTTGCAATTGCTTATTGTATTTTGCAATCGACTTCTGTCATTTTTTGGTCTCTGGTTCAGGCACTATTTCACAATTGACATACAAATTTTGCAATTGCTAGAGTTATTTCGCAATCACCATGATAATTTTGCAATTGCCAACACTATTTCGCAGTCGACAAATCTATTTCACAATACCCAACATTGTGCCGCATCTGACAGAAGAATTTTGCATCAGACATAATAATCTCACAATTGCAGATCCTATTTCACAACTGTCATAATTATTTTGAAATTGCTTTATTTCATCATTTTGTTGATCATATCTAATTTTTTCTTGGTTTCTGTGCAGGAATGAACAAATGACATGTGGAAAAAAGAATCAGACACACCCCATGGTTTAGGTCATGAAAAGCCTCCATAATAAGAGTCGCTCATTACTACATACAATGAAAGGCAACCTTGGCAATCACAGATGAAGATCAAAGTGAATCCTTCAACATGTATATTAATTCTCTCAAAGCATTTTGCAACCAAATACAAAGTTACCATGAGCCTTAATGGTCTTAATAATCCAGGCATTTGTTAATATTATTCATTTTGATTGTTAAGATTTTTTAGTACTAATAGTTTCTTGACAACTTGTGGCGTGGAAAAAGTTTAAGATTACCAAATCTAAAATTGAATCATTTGTCCTTTTGGTGCTTAAAATGAACATTGTATGCCCAAACAACATAATATCATCTTTCGATTTGGTGCATAAAATTGATGTAGTTGTTAAAATTTGAATAAGGCAAAGAATCTTTGAATTTGGTATATCTAAAATTGAACAACACAATCTCATCTTTCGATTTGGAGCATAAAATTGACGTGGTGGTTAATAATTAAACAAGGCAAAGAATCTTTGAATTTGGTGCATCTAAAATTGAACAAGAAATCATGATTTGGTTTGGGCTTAAAATTGAACTCACATGCATGTATGGATGATAACTCAGTTCACATTTGATATTTTGGTGCTTAAACTATTAACCTTGTGTCTTGAGTCTTTGGTGCACTTTCTCAATCTATTAGAATAACAACCTTTACACTTTTTAGAGAGGCTTGTCTAGGTAAAGCGCTTCTTCCTTAGAGGACGACCTTAAACTGGTAATCCTTCCGATCGGTATATAAAAATACATGGCCCAAATCTCTATCTTATATCTAGCCAAGCTCGGGTGAGGTGTGTTGATGATAGCCTGGATCGGGTGAAGTGTCCCTAAGTAGCCAACATAGTCAACTAGGCTTCTAAGTGAGTCACACACGTACAAACTGATTGGATAGACTCCACAGACCTTACTATAACCTGATTAATTAGAGACCTACCAATTTCACCTCTAAACAAGTGTCTTATTATAGTGCAAGTGGTTGCAGAATTCCCCCCCAAGATTCCCAACACATGTGTTCTACGATATTGTGTTGATGAAAGAGATCTTCATTAGCACGGCAACAATATCTGGGAAAGGAAAAAACACGGGCACCTATTTCATGGATCTTCATGTCCTAGTAGCGTGACAATTGTTGTGTGAGATGACTAACATCAAAATCATTTAGCCTATAATATTTTAACTTGAAGCCAAATTGACCATAGATTAATCTGACTGTCTCTGTTTCGACCACGTGAAAACCTTGCAACTTGAAAAAGTTGTAGAACATACACTTTTATTCTTGGATCTTCAAAACTCTATAATTATTATCCTTCCTTGTGTGATTAGTTCTCAAAACAAAAAACCAACAGCTCACACTATAAAAATGAGTCAAACGTGTTCAAAGTCTAGGATGTCAACCAAATTTTGTTCTAGAATCAAATCATTGTTGCAAAAAGATCATTTTATCAGACAAATTCCCAAACTGCAATCATTTTTAAAGACTGTCACATGTTGTTGCAATTGATATAATTTTTTTGTAATTGATGAAATATTACCGCAATCGAGTCCTTTATTGCCGCAATCGCTGAAAGTTTACCATAATTAACCTTGAATTCTGCTGCAATCGACCTATAGACCTGTGCATTTATTATATCAAGACAAAATTAGATTCCCCTATCAAAACTCTGCATTTTATCAGTATGAAACCTTGGAAAAGATTCCCCATTTTGTGTGAAAGGTTAGTGTACACATCTAAGGAAATAACAAAGAATTAGTGTGAATCTCAAAATATATAGGAGCATCTCTCTTTGTTGGTTCGGCTATTGTTTACCATTGATAATTAAAAAGTTTAGATCTAGACTATCTCGATCCTATTATCTTAGCTTCGTCAATCTTTATCAGCTACTTTGTCTCATCTAAGGCAAGAGTCAAATTCAATATCTTACATCACTAATCTATGAGATCAAGAGAAATCAAAATTTGCTCTTAGAATTACTCTTTTCAAAATAGGTACTTGACCCCTCTTTGAGAGGTTATCCCTTTTATTTTCTTTATATCACTCATTTTAGTTGAAAACCTGGATAACACCATATCTCTCACACCTTATGGAAAACCTTATACTAGGTCAAATGCTAGAATCCAACCACATGAATCCTACATTAACCAGTTTCCCCCATGGGAAAAAGAAAAAGAGGAAGGCCTATTCAGAAACACTGATCCTGATCTATACATTGAGAATGCGTGTACAATCCCTCATGGTTCCCATATACCAACTATATTTCAAGATGTCACAAAAGAAGAGCTTGAATACATAGAGCAATATGCTTATTCCACGCAAGTGGTTGATGTTGATGTCGAAAGAAACCCTAAAAGATTTCTAGCTATGTTGATTAAAAAAGGGATTCAAGCTCCCCACTGAATTCAATGTATCTACGATATGGCCTGAAAACCTGCTAGAAGGACAAAGCACAAATAAAAACTCTCAAATGAACCATGTGGTGTATCAAGTCTTTTTTATGCCATCATCAACAACCACGACATCAACATAGACTATGTCTACCCAAACTAGCTTAGCCAATCAAGCTAGTACATCATCCATCCAAAAGATGATGGCCTCCCAACTGAGTGCACCCTTGGTTACTAATTTATCTCAATCATCTACCTCATGGCCTTTCACATCAAGCACTCAAGCTATATCATCAATTCCCCAAATGAGCAACAACCCATTTGCAACTACTCAGACACTACGGTCTATCCCTACTAGCTTTGGACTTAATACTTCCCAACCACATGGATCAATCTCTATGGGGCCGATATTCAATCAACGTCTGCCAAAGGATACACCTTTATTCCAATAGGGATCCCAACAATAAAAAAAAAACAACCTTGGACCAATTAGATACCCTAATATCAAAATCACACGCTAGGAAATTAATACCAAATCCCAAGGAGATCATATGTCCCAATCCAAGAAACTCAAAGGAGAAGCCTTATACCAACCATGACACAGAGATTCAATGCTGGGAATGTTCCTCAATCTCCAACAGACATGCTGATACAACAAGTGCACAATCTACAAACGCAAATGATGGACATACAAAATCAGGGGAAAACCAAGTCTTACATAGCAGAGGACTTGTATATGTACCCATTTGATCATTAGTTGCATATGTTGTCATTTCCCACACACTTCTTGGTGCCCAAATTTGACAAATACAGAGGCAACACCAACCCTATGGAACACATCAGGGAATTCTTTGCTAGTTGCATTGAAGTTGCACACGATGAAATGTACCTAATGCAATTGCTTCCATTAAGTCTAGTCAGACCAACAATGGAATGGTTCTCACACTTACCCCATGGCATTTAATCTTGGGGAGAATTGACCAAAAATTTTATTGCTCACTTCCCTCATAACATACAATGCAAGGTCAGCATTAAGGACCTTTGTGACATAAAGTAAAAATATGGTGTTGGTGCTCAAATCAATAGATTGGATTTCATATGGACTTTTCAATCCAATTTTGGGAAATCCAAGTAATTTGGCCAACTAACAAGTTCAACCAAAAACAAGGTTGGAACTTCTGCATTTTTGGCTCTGCAAGACCAAAGCTGGTAGGCCTATACCTTAACTTAACCTTCAAGTTTTAAGGTTTTTTTAATAGCAGATCTGGTAACATCTCAAATCTCTCTTTCAAGTGTGGAAAACATATACTTGAAAGTCCAATTGTGATCAATCACCATAAACTGCAAAACTGAAATACTTTGTGAGATTGTAATGAATGCTTAGTAAATATGTATAAAATAAATGAATGCTGAGTAGAATATCTCAAAAATTTAAATAATGAACCAATGACTATAATCCAATAATTGATAAGACTGGTGTCTATTTCAACTTGGGCAATAGAGTTAATCCAATTTCAATCTTATGTACAACCTTGCAAGAGAGTATAAATTCCAACACCATCAACTATTCAAATGCTATAGATGCAAAGAAATTAAGCCTATTTATATCCTTTCTAGTTCAAATGAATTCAATTCCCATGGTTAAGAGACCAATTGAACAAGAAGTTGGAAGCATTATCTTTTCATGAACTCCTTGATAATCAAACAGGGATATTAGACACATAAAATCTCTACATTTGCAAGAATATAAATTGAGATTCCTTCAATAATTGCAAGGGACTAACTGAAATGAATCAAACTTTCTTACCATAAGTGAGATATAAAACACTTATCTTTTATTGATTTTGAAAAAAAATAGTACATTTGAGTCCATGTTGTAGTTGTGATCAAATTCTAAAAATAGGAACAATGATAATGATTATGATCTTCACATGGTCTTGGAATTCCTATATATAAAATCCAAGGGATGCGTACAAGCTTCAGACCAATGTGACTCTTCATAACTAAAACCTAACCCTAATATTAACAATTGAACATCATAGTTACAATTAAGAAATGATTTACATTCTTGTTTGAAAATTGTTTTCGATCGTTGGGGTTCATAGTAATAGTCGCTTAGCAAATCATTTGTAATTTATCTTTTCTATGATCATTATGGTGCTTCAATCATGTTTTCATCCATAGATAACCATATATACTATGCTTAATAGTGGATATCATTAATGGTATCTCGAACAACTTCAACATCAAGAAAAAGATCATCAACGTTGTCGACCATCCTCTAGCATCCTCCATCCTTCTAAAGATTCCTCAAAGAACCTCTGTATGTGATCATTATTCAATCCTGAAGATCGTATTATCCCATCAGCAAATGGCTTGATGGTAATCTCCATCCTTGTAACCCTGCATGGGAAATGATGATGTGTTAAATAATAGATAAAACCCTAACTGGCACAAAATTAATTAGAATATTAAATCGACGTAAAGAAATCCACGTCAACACTTCCACCCAAGCATTTTATCATTTTCATCATTGAGGACACATGTCATCATCACGCAATCTCACGATGGATAAAGGATGTTCAGTTTCTGATCACGGGATCACACCAACCGTCGATCCTTTCTTTGCTTTAATTTCCAATCAGTCGAGACACGTGTCGTCAATGCATGATCCCACGATGGATAAAGGATGTGCAACTTATGATCATGGAATCATGCAAATCGTTGATCTTTTTTATTCTTTAGTCATCGATCAACCTTAATCCTCCTTTAAAACTCGATCATCTTTTTTACTCAGTTAAAACACCACCGTTGATCATACCCACTTGCTAAAAGAAAAGGGCTTTAGTAGCGCGTACTTTAACTTGCTTCAAAATGACATGCATCCTCATCAATTTGCTCGACCAATCTAGTACTATCACATGTTGTGCCCACTATCTCATTGCTCAGAACACTTGCGAGCCCAGGACACATGTCCTTAATGCGTGATCTCGCGATGGATAAAGGACATTCAGTTTCTGATCATGAGATCACGCCAATCATCGATCCTTTCCTAAATATTAACTGCAGATCTTTCTTTGTAACTTAGAGCACTTGTGGCCCCAAGACACGTGATGACAATGCATGATCCCATGATGGATAAAGGTCGCTTAGTTTTTTACCATGAAATCACCAAAATGTCGATCTTTGCTGAGGTTTAATCACCGATCATGACATAGCGCCATGTGTCTAGTCTGCTAAGTCATCATCTTTAATTGTTAGCTACCATGTCACAAAAGGTTTGCTTCAAGATACCTCGGGCCCCACCATCCATTTTGTGAACCACGTCTTCTGAAAGGCCAAATATAGTTAACTGATACTTTAATTCTAGGATCAATGTGGGATAATATTGTTGAGTATAATGCTTAACAAAATGTTGAATAGGGAAAATAAACTTTGTGACCATGGTGATCAAAGTGATGACTTTCATGGGAGATGTGGCATAATCATGGGGATACAACCTACAAAAATACAACACGGGTCTACTAGAAGGTAATATAATAAAATGGTAAAGTTAGAAAAGCCCGTGAAAACACATGTAATGATTATATTTATGAATTTGAAAATGAGACTAAGAATACTAGGGTAAAATAGCAATACAAAATATATAAATCACATTGATATAGGTATAAAATATACTTGTAAAGAAGAAAATATGGATGGGGTTTTGAACAATGGAGATTTGCTCATAAAAGTGACCCTATGCACCTATTATCCACCTTACATTTAATTGTAATGATAAGGGGTGTAAATCTGGAAATGTTTGTAAAGGAAAATGGAATAAAATACATACCTCCAAAAAAGAACCTACTGAAAACCCTATCAGACGGTCTCAGAAACTATTGATTTTCGTGTTTTTGAACCGAAACTGCGAGATATACAAAACCCAAAAATCATTTTCTAATCTGGCTCAATTCCAATTTTGACCCTCAAGTCAATGTCACCATTGACCTAGAATTTCCAATTCCAACACAGGGCAGAATCGACCTCCGATCCTGACCTAGGGCAGAATCGACCTCCGATTCTGACCTAGGGAAGAATCGACCTCTAAAATCTTTGACAGAAAATCTATTTTCGGATCCTGATAGTTTGCTGAAAAGGGTATCCGAATCTGCACTCCAACTCATTGTTCTAAACCTGTCCCTGCAATAAAAATGGTTTGTTTGTTGGGGGGGTTTGACCAAGTTTTGGAATTAACCTCAAAATGCAATAGAAATTGCATAAGTAAAAAGTAAATAAATGAATTCACCTTGCTTATATAGAAACCCTTATGGAAGATTCGAATCTATGGATCCACAAGTATGTATGCCCCAAATGAATGTAGAATAGAGAATGTAGGATGTAGGTGTAACACCCCAAAATTGGCACCTAACAACCTAATCAATTTTGGTGCATTTTCTCATCTTCGAAGTCCTATTGTATCAGGCAAATTCTTCTCCTAATTGACTTTAATTGACTGAGTCTCAAATGCAGAAAACCCAAATTTGCATAAATCTGACATTACATTTAATTCCTAAATCTCAAATGATTATTAGCTAAAATCCCTATGATTAATTGATTTAATCCTAAAGTCTTAAGTGCTTTTAATTAAATCAATTCCACCCCCTTTGGCTAATATACATAAAAGGAATTGAAGAGTTATTTTATTAATTGAATGAATTATCTTCAAAAGGAATTCCATAATTCCATATGAAAAGACACTTATGTGTCCATAATTCATTCTTTTATGTTAATAAACCTTGCTTATTTGTCTCAATTGGAGAATGAAGAGACAACTGTTTCTTTTCAAGAAACTCTTCATCCTCTATCCTCGGTTTTCTATAAATGAGACCTCTTTTCTTCATTGTGGGGATCCT
>MU228135.1:1179144-1198313 GCA_018584345.1 Thuja plicata | reverse complement strand
CTGGACGCAATGGCAGTGTCTGTTTGGGCCCAAAATGCCTCCAGAAATAGAGACCCCCCAAAACCAATAAACAAATGCTGGAAAAGCCTTTGAAAGCTTCAAACCCTCGCTGCTTCAACAAAGAACGAACAGTCAGCTGTAGAGTGGCTCTGATACCATGTTATGATTGCTAAACTGCAATCTTCCCAAGAACACCTGCATGCATAGCTATTACATAAATAGAAGCAAAAGACAGAAGATAGAAGGATCAACTATGGCGGCCAAAATGAGAGAGAAGAGATATCCATGTTGAAAGAATAATTTCTATTAACAACAATATTGAATACAAAACTCTGTGATGAAAACTAAGCGGTGATTCCTTATAAAGGATACCGAAGCCCTAAAAAGGAAACTCTCAGAAAATAGAAAGTTGCCTAAGTATAACTTAAGCACAAAAGAGTAATTACTAAATTACTCTAACAGTATTCTCTATCCTTGTAACCCTGCATGGAAAACTATGATGTATCAAATAATAATAAAACCCTAAGTGGCACAAAAATAATTATAATATTAAATCAACATAAAGAAATCTACGTCAACACTGCCACCCAAGCATTTTATCCTTTTTGTCGTCGAGGACATGTGTCATCATCGTGCAATCCCATGATGGATAAAGGATGTTCAGTTTCTAATCGCGGGATCACACCAACCGTCAATCCTTTCCTTGCTTTAATCATCAATCAGCCGAGACACGTGTTGTCAATGCATGATCCCACGATGGATAAAGAACGAGCAACTTCTAATCGCAAAATCACGTAAACCATCAATATTTATTGTGCTTTAGTCACCAATCAACCTTAAGACTCCTTTAAAAATCGATCATATTTTTTGTTGGGTTAAAACACCACCATTGATCATACACACGTGCTAAAAGAAAAGGGATTTAGTAGCACGTACTTTAACTTGCTTCAAAATAACATGCTTCCTCGTCAACCTACTCGACCAATCTGGTACTGCCAATTTTTGTGCCCACTATCTCCTTGCTCAAAACACTTACAACCCAGGACATGTGTTGTTAATGTGTGATCTTGCGATGGATAAATGACATTCAGTTTCTGATCGTGAGATCACTCCAACCGTCGATCCTTTCCTGAAGATTAACCATAGATCTTTCTTCGTCACTCAGAGCACTTGTGGGCCTGAGACACATGGTGACAATGCGTGATCTCGTGATGGATAAAGGTCACTTAGTTTTTTATCATGAAATCACACAAACCGTCAATCTTTATTGAGGTTTAATCACCAATCACGACATACCACCATGTGTCTAGTCTGCTAATTCATCATCTTTCCTTGTCATCTACCACATCACAAAAGGTTTTCTTTAAGATACCTCAAGCCCCACCATCCACTTTGTCAACCACGTCTTCCAAAAGGCCCAATATAGTTAACTGATACTTCAATTCTCAGATCAATGTGGGATAATATTGTTGAGTATAACACTTAACAAAACGTTGAATAAGGAAACCAAACTTTGCGACTATGGTGATCAAAGTGATAACTTCCATGGGAGATGTTGCATAATCATGGAGATACAACCTGCAAAAACACAACATGGGTCTACGCGAAGATAATATAATAAAATGGTAAAGTTAGAAAAGCCCGTGAAAACACATGTAACAACTATATTTATGAATTTGAAAATGAGACTAAGAACACTAAGGTAAAAGAGAAATACAAAATATATAAATCATATTGATATAGATATAAAATACACTTCCCTGAGTTATCTATATATGAAAATTGATCTGTAAATTTTGGTTGCACTAGATGGTGAATCCTTTGTTAAATAATTACAAAGATGGAGAAACACTACAAACAAAATAACAAATGATGTGCCCGAACAAGACCTAATAGTCATGTGCATCGATAATCTGATCCTATACATGTCATTCATGATAGAGCTACAACTCACTCCAAATTGCAAACAACGTACAGAATGAGGAGTTCGATGTGAGCAAAACTTCATAAAGAGAGGAATCCTTGCAGATCCTACCCAAATAAACACAATCAAGAATGAACGAATAAGGCCAAATGGTGGAATAAGAACAAGAATGTCACCAACGATGGTGTCATTGACGTCAAAATAGTCAATTATGTTCAAACCAAGGTTTCATTATAAGGAGCACCCATGACGAATCAAAAACCCATGATGCACACTTAGTAGACGAATACTCAGATTCAAACACCCACTGCTCAAGCAACAGTTGTGTCCCACAACCAACCCAACACACAATGCACGCAAAGGTTTCATTTTCCTAAACGTGAGTACACACCATTAGGAGAGTTGATAGAATCAACACTTAAAAAGTTGATTCAAACCAATAATATCACTCTACCACAAATCAGAGAGTATGAACATGGAGCTATGAAACCCAAGTGGTGGAATGATAATTACTTTTGTGAGTATCATCGGGTCAAAGGACACAAAATCTCAAATTGCTACTGATTGAAAAATGCTATAGAAGACCTAATCGACCAAGGGATAATTGATGTCACAAATACCCAACGCAAGGGTACAACATATTGCATTATCTTCGATCATACATTTCATGACCATAATAAAGGGAAAGCCTCCACATCTTGTGGAAATTCCAAGAAAGTGAACTATACCTATGCCAACTCTGATAGCACCATAAATTGTATAAATCCTTCAAACAACCAAGTTTCTACGATTACTATCAGAGATACCAATGCCAAATGTGTTGTCACAACACGACATTCCAATGTTGTTTTGTAAGGAATGCCTTCCACCTTAACTACCCCAACTAATCCCACAATAGATTCTAATCCACAATCTAGTTTGGTGGATCAGCTAAAGCACATACCTGCCCAAATATTCATGTTTAAAATGTTGCGTATATCCCCCATCATAAGCAAGCTCTGGACCAAGCCCTTCAAAATGCAGTAGTCCCATGAGACATAACTCTAGAGAATTTCCAAACCATGGTCAACTATATTGTTGCCAATAAACATGCCACGTTTACAGACCATGGTGTGCCACCACACAAACCTATACCTAATGTTCCCCTTCATCTTCTTATCCAAGTGCATAAATATACGATCCGAAGAGTCCTCATTGATGGCGGGGCTGGGTTAAACATATGTACCCTTAAAGTGATAAAAACCTTGGGCTATTCAGAATCTAACATTGATGTCACTAGGAGGATCAATATAAGGGTGTATGACTAGAAAGAACGATCATCTAAAGGTATCCTCATCTTACCAGTCAAGATAGGGCCATTCATAAAGAGCACTCCATTTAAAATCCTAGACCTTGAATTAGTATATAACATGTTGCTCAAAAGGCCATGGATACATAAAATGCAAGTTGTCCCTTCAACTTATCACCAGTGCATCAAATTTCCCTACCAAGGAGTAGAGATCATCATTGAGGGAGATCCCAACCCATTCCAATATTGCAACACCATAAGAGGCAATACAAATAATCAGGTACCTTTGAATCAGGAAACAAGTATTCATTCTGCTTTTGATTATATTCCTAAGGACATACCAAGAAAGGCGGGCAAGATATAAATCAAAGACAAAGGGTGTGATGAATACAACTACGAGGAATACTTTACCATCACCAACATGCTTCAAACTCCTAGATCGTGTGGAATTCCTAGACCAGTGGAAATAAATGAAACTCTGGAACCAGTCTTACTCAAGTGTCCACCAACCACATTTGTCAAATGGGGAGGCATAGTTGAAGAAAATCTCTTTGATCTGGACATCAACACTTGATTGTATCAAGATCCTCAAGAGGCACCTCAAGCATAGATACCTTTGTTAAAATATGGAGTTGGCTATAATATGCTACAAAAATATGGATATGATGGTAAGACTGGTCTGGGGGAAAGACAACAGGGATTGATGGAATTGTCTTTACCGCCCACCCAAAGGAACAAAAGAGGACTAGTATATGGTCAAAATAGAACTAGTACAACCATTTGAGATATACCAGTAGATCGACAACAGATTGTAGAATTAAACCAGGGGTAAAATCCAGAACATGACCTAATCAGTAGTATACTCCAACAATTATTGCCATCAAAATTGGAACCCTTAAATTCCCAATTGAACCTTAATCAAACTATTTGGGATGAGAAGGAAAGTGACACATCTAATGATCCTTCTAGCATGACTGATTCCCATGATTATGAGTGGTTATCCCTCCATAACGTTGAGTCACCCATCCTTGACTATTCCCCTCGATCCACTAGTACCATACACCTTGATGAAATGTTTGGCCAAATGAACCTGGAAGATCAACCTTGTATCGATAAGCATCTCGATGTCAGTTCCTTGGGTGGTGCATCTACTTCCCACTCCAAGTTTGTTGGAACTATCACCATGGCTCCATTCCCCCAAATTGAGTCATCCTCCCACACATACCTTTGTCTATTCTACCCCAAGTTAATAGATTGGGACCAACAAGGACAACCTGACATGGATATTTTTCAAAATGATGAATCCATTTCATATTTCATGGGGCTTCAGGAAGGAATACCATTTGGAGATCACAAGGCATGATTCTCTTTTGACTTAGATAGGTCATCATACTTTGGGGAGGAGGCTGCTCTTTCCAGTCGCAAAAGAAAATTCAAAAGCAAAAAACAACAGTCATTAAGTGAAAATTGAAAGACACTTTCTAACCATAAAAAATAAAAGATAAAGGACCTATCTTCTGGTGAAAACCTTTTTGAGGCACTAGAAGATAGAAAGATGGAAATCCTCCCCTTAATAGAAGAGAAGTTTTCATGGCTAGTAGAAGAAATAGAGGAAGTCAATATAGGGGATGAAAAGAACCCTAAAAATGTCTATTGGGCTAAATCACTCGCATCAAAGGAAAGAGAATAGTTCATTAGTTTATTCAAAGAAAGAAAAGTCAATTTCGCATGGTCTTATGTAGACATGCCAGGTCTGGATCCAGAGCTCATACTACATCATATGCCATTGTTTCCGAATGCAAAACCAGTTAAACAAAGATTAAGAAAGATGCATCCACACATTGCTTTACTTGTCAAAGCATAACTAAAGAAACTCTTAGATGCAGGCTTCATAAGACCCATTCCATATGCGAATTCAATATCAAATATGGTGCCAATTACAAAACATAATGGTTAGATATGTATATACACACATTTTAGAGACTTTAACAAGGTTTGTTCTAAGGATGATTTTCCTCTACCAAATATCGACATGATAGTTGATTTGATGGCAGGACATCAAATGTTGTCACTCATGGATGGTTTCTCGGGATATAACCAAATAAATATTTCACCAGGGGATAAACATAAGACAACATTCACTTGTGCATGGGGAACCTATTGTTGGAATGTGATGTCATTTGGCCTCAAGAATATAGGTGCAACCTATAAACAAGAAATGACAATAATCTTTCATGATCTGATTCATAAAATAATGGAAGATTATATCAATGACATTCTAGCCAATTCAAAACTAAGGGAAACCCACCTACAATTTTTGAGTCTGATATTTGATAGAATGCAAGAATACAAGGTACGACTCAACCCAAAGAAGTGTGCATTCAAAGTTACTGCTGGAAACTCCTCGGATTCATTGTATCACACAGAGGAATTGAAGTAGATCCAGAAAAAGTTAAGGCCATTCTTGACATGCCGCCACCTACAAATCTGAGACAACTATAGGGTCTACAAGAAGATTACAATCTATCAGGAGATTCATCGCCCAAATGGTAGATAAGTGTCATCCATTCCAACACCTACTACATAAAAATGTAATATTTGTATATCCAGAACAATGTGAACAAGGTTTTCAAACTTTCAAAGAATATTTATTGAAGTCCCTTGTATTGGTGCCACCAATTCTAGGCAAGCCACTACTGTTATATATTATATATCAGTAATAAAATTAGCACTAGGTGTTCTTTTGGCACAACATGATGATTAGGGCAAGGAAAGGGCCATCTACTACATCAGTAGAATGTTGGTAGGCTACAAAATCAACTATTCAACAATAGAAAAGCCATGTATTGCAGTTGTCTTTGCTTCTCAAAAGTTAAGACATTATATATTGAATCATCAAACAAATCTCATTGCACACATAGATTCATTAAAATACTTGTTGATTAAAGCAACATTAACTGGACGACTTGCCAAATGGGTCATGATCTTAAGTGAGTTTGACATAGAATATGTGGAATAGGTCAACTGGGTCAACTGGCGGATGCATCAATTCTAGATCATCAACCTATAGTGTCTGACTTTCCAGATGAATCGATCCTTATAGTACAACCAACAATAGAAGTCTAGCAGTTATTCTTTGATGGATCATATACCAACCATGGTGCAGGAGCAGGAATAATACTCATCACTCCACAAAATGATGCAATTCCTAAATCTTTCTGACTCAATTTAACATGTACAAACAATATAGCTAAGTATGAAGCCCTGGTCATCAGATTGATAACTATACAATGGAGAATAAATAACCTGAGAGTTTATGGTGATTCCCAATTGGTTATCAGTCAAGTCAACAATGATTACATGACCAAAGATTAAAAAAAAAATTGATCCCATTTAGAGAGCTAATGGACAAAATGTGTGCTTCTTTTCATTACATTGTATTTGAACAAGTTCCAAGGGTTCAGAACAAAGTAGCAGATGCGATGGCTACTATAGCATCTTTGATTGACATGCCAAGCAATGAAACCAGATTCCAATTTCTAGTAGAACAATTGATGATACCAGCCAATAAGGCTCTAATAACAGAGTCAATGTGTGTCCTTGTTGGTCCTCAGTCCTCCTAGTACCATGATGTATATACTTACCCACAAGACAATATCCTACCACCCAACCTATATAGAAACCAAAAGAAGTCCCTTATCCGACAAGCCTCTAGGTACACCCTTCTCGCTAATACTTTGTATAGAAGAAGTCTAGATGAACACTCTTAAAATGTATCACTTCCACATAATCCCAGAGATCCTTATACAAGGTACATGAAGGAATTTATGGGGCCCACACAGGTGGCAATAGTTTAGAAAAGAAGATCATCAGTATGGGATACTATTGGCTGACTGTAGAGACAGACACTAACAAATATGTACAAAGGTGCCGACAATATCAAATACACGAAGATCTTATTTATGCACCAACTTAGTACCTCCACTTCATCACTTCACCATGGTCTTTTTCAAAATGGGGATTTGACTTAGTGGGAAATATTACACAAACATCCTCTAATGGTCAAAGATACATAATTGCAACTGATGACATGTAACTGATTAAATGTTTAAAGATGTTAAGTTGATCACCGAAATGCAGAAGGATAATGCAAGACATTAAATCAGTTAATGAATTGTATTGTCATTGATGTCAACTTGATATAATCTAATCGGTTATAATCAAAGTGTCAAAGACTTCAGAGAATCAGAGAGAAAAAGATTATGCTTTTAGTAATGCATAAAAGACAAGTATTCACATTGTGACTACAAACACCGACGGTCAGTGAAACCCGACAGATAGAGATCGCTGACAGTCAAGTCACAGTGATGCTCAAGAAAGAACACTGACGAGCATTACCGATGAGCAGAATCACAAGCATACCCGACGGTCAGAAACATAGTGTAAACCGACGGAGAAGCTCGAGGAGAGCTGGAGTGTTGACTGACACTATCAGAGAGTTAAACGCCGAAAATAACTGGAGTTCAGAAACAAAAAAAATATCTAGCTGGCAGAGCTAAATATAGAGTTAACTGGTAGTTATCATTATTTTCATCGGCAAGATAAGCCAAAGATAAGTAATGGATTTAAAGTTGTTTTGTCTAGTTGGCAAGAAGATCTCAGTGAGATAAAACAAGAGTTTTGCTTTAAATCTAATTGGTGAGAATTGTGGATCACGCCAAGTTCAAGAAGATCAAGAACCTAACAACGGTGATATTATGTCTATAAAAAGACAACTCAATTCATTACGAATTGGTGTGGGTGAATGAATGAAAAGAGGATGTTGAAGAGAAACTGATGAAGAGAAACTTCATATAGTCCTGATCAACAAGCTAAGGAAAGAGCTAAAGTTTTTTTGCGGACACCGAGCAATAAAGTGCAACATCACCGAGAAGAATCAAAGTGGAGAAAAGGTAGACACAAAGTTATATTGATCAAAATAGTTTTGTGAGATTACAATAGATCTGAAAATCTGCAAGTATAAGTTATATATGTGAACAGATCATACTATTTCAGTTTAACCATTGATTTAGAAAGTCTCTTAACTAAGCGGGATTTAAAGATCCTTTCTATATTGAGATACATCCCAAGGAGTATCAAAAATTTTGATCACGAAGATAGCATGAGATGCCAGATACCAATTGACAGGCCAAGTGAGTGTTTGATCAAATATGGTAGCATAGAGATGCCCGATATCAAGTGATAGACTAAACTTTTAAATCCTCTAACAAGGTCACACCTAACAGTGTGGTTGTAACCTTTAACAGGGCTGGATCTTCACCGAGCTCACTTTAGAAGAGTGAAAATTTTGGGTTACCGGTCCCAAGTGGTTTTTCCCTTAACGGGGTTTCCATGTTAAAAATCCATGTGTCAATGTGTTTATGAGTCATTACTTTAGTGTTTTGCATTACAATTAACTTAACTGGATTGATCGGTATATTCTAGATAATTTATTGTCTTTCGGTAAATTAACAGACTACTATTCGGTAAATCTATAGTAGAAGGTTTTACAAAGCATTCCGAGCAGTAGTAATTTGATATAAGTATTTAGAGGCATTCATCTTATAGGACTGGAGACAACTAGAGGTATAATATTGTGGCAATAAGTTTTAAGGGTTGATTATTGGAATATTTTTGAGGCCACTGATTCACCCCCCCCCCCCCCCNCTTCCCCCCCCCCCCCCCCCTCTTAGTTATTACTAACAACAACAACATAATAATTTACCAAATGGGTGGAAGCAATTCCTCTCACATACATCACTAGTAAATAGATTTCCATGTTTATACTGAATCACATCATTTGTCAGTATGGGATCCCTCAAACCATACTCACAGATCATGATACGCCTTTTCAAAACTAGGATGTTAATGATCTTTGTGAGAAGTTCCAAATAAAACAAGGTTTCTCTTCATTCTACTATCCCTAAGGGCATGATCAAGATGAAGCCACTAACAAAACAATCCTAAAGATCTTAAGAAAACGATCAATGAATCTGATCGAGACTGGCATTTGCATCTCAATCCCACATTATGGGCATACTAAACAAGTGTGAGAACACCTACATGAGCAACTCCCTTTTCCTGGGTATATGGATCAGAGGCGGTCCTACCCCTCGAAGTTGAAATGCCTTCCCTCATAATATCACTGAAGAATATCATATCAGATGAAGACTACAGAGTTGCTAGACTCAGTGAACTGAAACTGTTAAATGAGAGACGCCAAAGTACACTGAATCACTTACAAGGCTATCAAAATCGCCTTCGAAGAAACTATCACAAGAAAGTAAGGCCACGTACCTTTGAGGTATGAGAGCTCGTCCTCATAGAAAATTAAAAGAATCAAGTAGAAAGAGCTAAACCAATAAAGTTCAAGCCTAATTGGCTAGGACCATACGTCATCATAACATCTTGCAACAGTGGGGCATATCAACTGGAAACTCAAGAAGGAGATCAAATCCCAGGTTATATCAACAACATTCACCTCAAAAGGTTCTATGCCTGAGGTCTCAAGGTCAAAAGAGCATATCTAAAAATCCTGAAAAATAGAAAAAAAAAATATAAAAATATAAAAAAGTTACCTTGGTGAAAACCTGGCAAACAGGCGCCTTGGCGACAACAAAAAAATAATAAAAAAGAGAAAAAAAAGTAAAGAGAAACAAAATTGTTCTCTCAATGGAAACTTGACAAATAAGCACTATTGGGTAGGTACCTTGGTGAAAACTTGGTAAATAGGCGCCAAGTGTTAAGGTCCCGCTTTGCCATCAATGAACTCCAAAAGATTAAAGTTTGTACTCCCCGCATGCAAGAGTGAGTACCCAAGCTTATTAGAGAAGCATTTGACTCTCTTCCTTTTCATAATAAGGTGCAATGATGAATAAAATTGGAAATTACAACAATGACTTGGTTTCATCAATCATTCTTTCATTCTTTTCCAAACTAATCTCTCAATAACTTTCTTCTAACTAACACATGCATGTACTTAGATACATTATGTATTTTAGGTTTGCATTCATTTATTGCATAAGAAAAAATTTAAAAACATGTTCATATTAGATCATATAATCAATGCATCCATCATCAATAACATCATAACTAACATAAGAATGCATTCATCACCATCATATAGTGATTCAACATTATCAACAAATTAATGCTCATCTGATGCATTTTTTATGCTTAATTTGTTGAGGGGCATATAATCCACCTGTTGTCACTAGGGCAAGATGGGGCAGGATCAAATCTAAAATTCTTTGACACAACGTGATGAATCACTTTGTATCAAAGAGGAAAAAATGTAGACACCCTGAAATGGACAGACTTGCGACCTTACATTTAATTACTAATTTTCCTCTATTAATTAAGAGCTTTTTAATCATTAATTAATCATCTTATTTCATCTAAATCCAATCATTTCCCCAAAATTAATTAAATAATTAATTTTATTTAATTAATAAACCTTAATTAATTAATCTTTAGTAATTAGTTAAATTTAATTTCCTAAAGTTTAAAATCAAATATTTAAACTTATTAATTTATTCTTCTAATTAAATTAATTTAATTTCACTCAAATATTCAATTTTAAATCAAAATAGAATTGAATTATATCATGTTTGAGTATTTTAATTTCTAAAATTATATAAACACTCAAATAAATCAACTCTTTAGTTCCAAGAGGTAACTCCAATTCAACTATTCAGTTCCCAGAGGTAACTCCAATTCAACTCTTTAGTTCCAAGAGGTGACTCTAAATCAACTCTTTAGTTCCAAGAGGTAACTTCAATTCAACTCTCATTTCCAAGAGGTGACTCCAAATCAACTCTTCAGTTCTGAGAGGTAACTCCAATTCATCTCTTCAGTTCCAAGAGGTAACTCACAAATCAATTCTTGAAGAGGTGAAGTTTACTCATTGTCTCTCCAGTTCCTTTTGATCTCAACCATCCATTCTCAAGTTTCTAGGATCGATCTCATCCGTCTAAATCATTTCCATATTCTATATAATCAACCCTTCTCAACCATTTGAAGGATCTAGGATTTCAAGCTCTGTGCACAATTACTCTGCAGGATTCTTGTACGAGGCATCGAGCGAAAGCATTATCACATTGATCTCATTTTCTCAACACTCCCAAGTCACCGACACTGCCAATACCAACATTGAGCACCATTCATACATCATTTCAGAAGGAGTATAGAGAAGCAATAAAAGCTTCAAGCATTATGGTTTGCATTCGTTTTTTTTCCTCTATTTTGCTTGTTATTTTATTGTCCATAGATTCGTTCTTAGTAGTTTTGATTGCTTTCCCCCATTGCAAATTGGTGCTACTAACCCTCGTTGTTGAGTGCACAGGATTATATCTATACAATAAGGATCTACATTCTAATGATAGAACCAATCATTATAATAGTGTTGGTGGTGAACATTGTAAACTCCTTCTGAATGATACTCATCTTGATCTACACAGTGATTTCTATGATCTGACGTATGATGCTTTGTACAAACATGGTCAAGTTTAGACATTTAGTCATCTTTCTAACAGTCATAATAATCATGGTAACAGGCATTGTAATAGTGTTGTTTGTAGTTACAGTAAGTTTCTTTGGCCCTAGTGATACTGGTCTTAATCATTATAATGTTTTCTATGATTTTTATACAAAGATACATGCTTCAACATATGGTTTGCAATGATGTTTCACTTCCTGTCACCTGGGTGACAGGAAATATAGAATGCAACGACATGAAGAACATATGTAAATTACATAACATCAAAGTGATAAGTGTTGATATGATTGAAGGTGTTTAATAATTTGTCAAGTTTTAATCACTTGTTGACATGTGGTCTTCATTGATCGTGTTTTGAATCGAATACATAAATCATGTTATACACAGTTTTTAAAAGATAATTAAAATTTTGTTTAATAATTTGATCTTCTTAACTGCCTGTTTGAAAACCAATTTGTTTAGCATTTGTTAGTGAAATCGATGCTCATGGTTTAGGGCATTCATAATATGGGATGAATGAAATTTTTGATGAAGAAGAACAAAACAAAGAGATAATCAAGTAAAGAGACAATTTTTCATTCTGTAATAGAATTTACTGTTATGACTGGGATATAATATGTTCTAAATAAAAGAAAGCTCAAATATGGAGTTTTATTGATGACAAGAAGGACACTAATTTGAGACATTTTACATTGCATTATTTATGATCCAATGAGGGTTTAAACTTTGATCATAACTATGAGGGTTTGTATGTTTGTTGTTCAATACAGAGAATGGTGATTTGAATATAAATGCTCATATTAGTAAGAGAAAATTGTAATGTAGTCTGGTTGTGTATGTGATGCAGGAGCATCTTGGGTCCTTGGCAATCCTGTTGAACCAAAAATATGTTTGCTTTTGTTCTTTAATTTGTTTGGAGGTTGCTCGGTGAAGTACTCTGTTGCTCGGGCTCTGTCGCTCGGGTATGCTTGTCCCGAGTTGGTCTCTGTTGCTTGGGTTTTTGTTGCTCGGTTATGCTTGGCCCGAGTCGTGTTTTGTTGCTCGGGTTGTTCTTTGCTCGAGTCACTTTGTTGCTCGATCATCCTTTTCCCAAGTTGTTTATTTTGGAGTTAGATTTGGTGGCCGACTTCTACATTTAATTTCTATGGCTTAATTAATATGGGGTCTCTCTTTTGGATCTGTGTGGACCTAGATCTAGGTCTCACTTATGGATTTAAGCATCGACCACTTTGGTGGACTCTTGTATATATTTGTTTCTATGTTCTTAGTTTAGGAGGCAATTGGAAGATAAAAGATTAAGTATTGATTTATCTGGAAGGCAGGTCTGTGACCTCGCATATATGAAGATCATTTTGTAATTCATTTAATGTATATGGCCGAAACTAGGAAGGCCTTACAACCCGACATGTAATGAGTTTGATCAATTAATTGAAAGGATCTCTGTTGTTTCTTCTCTCACTGTGTTGGTTTTGTTTCCGCATTGTATTTGCAAGTTGGTTTGGTAGTTGGGAGAGCCTTTGGCCCCTCCTGCCATCCATCCTTACACCAGGTGGTATTAGAGAATTGGTGAGATCTAATTTCCTTCTTATAAACCCTAAACCTAGTTGGTGATATTGTTGTGGGGTAGCAAATTGCGATCTGACCTACAATTGCAGAGGGATTCAAGATGGTTCGTGGGAGAGGAAATACAGATCCAGGTCTAGCTGATATGCTTAGATAGATGGCTACAAGATTGGAAGCTGTTGAGATAGCCCAACGCAGAGGAAGACATCTTGAAGATGTTAGTGATGATGAATTGGAAGAGGTTCAAGGTGAAGTTTCACCTGCACCTGTGATGGATTAGGAAGAAGAGAGATTCTTGCGAGCATTGACAAGTTTGAAGTCCACACCTCAGTTTAATCCTCCTGAGTATAGTGGAAAATTGGACTCTGATGAATTGATTGACTGGATAACTGAGATGGAAAAGTACTTTGAGTATGAAAATGTACCAGAGGACAAGAAGGTAAATATTGCAAGCACAAAGTTGAAAGGACGTGCATCCTTATGGTGGGAACATCTGCAATTGGATCGAAAGAAGAAAGGTAAAGACAAAATCAAGGTATGAGATAAGATGGTAAACAAATTGAAAGGCAAGTTTCTACCTTGTGATTATCAGATTAACCTAGTTCGGAGAATGCAAAATTTGAAGCGGAAAGATAAATCAGTAAAAGACTACATTGAGGAATTCTATAGATTGGACATCAGATTTGGACATGTTGAAGATGAAGTGGAAAGAGTAGAAAGATACCTGAATGGATTGAGAAGTTCCATACAAGATGAGATTAGATTGGTCAAGATGGAAAGCATTGAGGAGGCATATATTTTTCCCTAAAAGCTAAGGAGAAGTTGAACAAAAGATATGGAAAAAGACAGAGAGGCAGAGGTGGTAGATTCCCTAGAGGAAGAGGTAGATCTCATGGTGAGAATAGTAGATCTGAACCATACAAGTCAATTTCAGACACATCTCAAGACAAAGGAAAGACTGAATGGAAAGATGGAAGTTCATACCGAGGAAGAGGCAATTACTCTAGAGGTGGTTATAGCAGAAAAGGGTTCCGAGTAACTTGTTACAATTGTGGAGAGGAAGGACATAAATCCTTTGAGTGTGCACATGCAAGCAAGAAGATTGGTAGTAATAGAAATGATTTGGTGCAAGAGGAGTCACCAAATGAAGTTGAGAAGGAAGGAAATCTCATGATCCGAAGGATACTATGGTGTGAGAAAGATAAACAAGATCCTATCAGGAAAATTTTGTTCAAGACTAGATGTAGAGTTGTAGACAACGTTCAGAAGGTAATTGTTGATAGTGGAAGCTTGAAGAATCTGGCATCTGAGGAAATGGTCACAAAGTCGCAGTTGGAAAGGATAAAGCATCCGAAGCCCTATCAGATCTCATGGATCAAGGATGAGCATACATTAATGGTGAGTGAACAATGTTTTGTGAATCTAAAAATTGGAAAGTATTATGATAAGGTATTGTGTGATATTATGCCAATGGATTTTGTCATGTTTTTTTGGGTAGACCATGGAAATATGATAGACATGCTATACATGATGGAAGACTGAATATATATTCTATTTGGGTTGATGGTAAGAAACAAATTTTGTTACCTTTGGTTGAAGAATTTGTTGGTGAGGTATGTACATCTATGAAAGTTTGTTTGATGGAAGGTAGATAGTTTGTTAAGGATTTGAAAAGAAATGATATTTGTTATGCTTTGATTCCTAACAAACCGAGTAAGAATATAGAAGATGACATTCCTGCAGAAGTTGAGAAGTTACTCACCGAGTACAAGGAGATCATTTCAGATAGTGTACCTGATGGTTTTCCACCAATGAGAGATATTAGTCACTGCATGGATCTGATTCCTGGAGCTATTTTACTAAACAAAGCACCACATAGGTTAACACCAACCAAGAATGAAGAGCTTAATTGACAAGTTCATGAATTGTTAAACAAAGGTTTGATCCAAGAAAGTTTGAGTCCATGTGCAGTACCTGTTGTATTGGCACCTAAGAAGAATGGAGAATGGATAATGTGCACTAATTCAAGAGCAATTAATAAGATCACAGTGAAGTATAGGTTTCCTATACCGAGAATGGATGACATAATGGATTGTTTGAGTGGAGAAATATATTTTACCAAAATTGATTTGAAAAGTGGATATCATTAGATTAGAATCAGAGAAGGCGATGAGTGGAAGACTACTTTCAAGACAAAGGAAGGTTTGTATAAGTGGTTGGTTATGCCTTTTGGTTTAACTAATGCACCGAGTACTTTTATGAGGTTAATGAATGAATTTTTAAAGAAATTCTTGAATAAATGTGTGATTGTATACTTAGATGATATTATGATATTCAGTAAGACTAGAGAAGAGCATTTGATGCATATAAGGCAAGTGTTGCAGAGATTGAAAGATGAAAAGTTGATGATAAATCATCTGAAGTGTTCCTTCATGAAAGAAGAACTTGTGTATTTGGGTTTTGTAATTTCAGCTGATGGTTTGAAGATGGATCCTGAGAAGGTTGAAAATATACTTAGTTGGCCTACACCTGAGAATGTCACTGGGGTAAGATCATTTCATGGATTGACAATTTTTTACAAGAAGTTTATCAGAAATTTCAGTTCTATTTGTAATTCTATGACTGAGACAATGAGAGGAGACAAAAGAGAATTCAAATGGACACATGGAGATGATAAGAGTTTTGAGACTTTGAAGTTGAAGGTTGTTGAATTACTTGTGTCAGCATTACCTGATTTCAATAAGGTATTTCAAGTTGAATGTGATGCAAGTGGAAGTGCAATTGGAGTTGTGTTGACTCAAGAAGGTGAACATGTTGCTTTCTTTAGTGAAAAGTTGAATGATGCTAAGAGGAAATATTTTGTCTATGATCAAGAGTTCTATGCTATTTTTCAAGCTATGAAGAAATGGAGACATTATTTGATGCCAAATGAATTTGTGTTGTATATTGATCATAAGGCTTTGCAATATTTGGGTAGTCAGAATAAGTTGAATCAGAGACATATGAAATGGGTAGAGTATTTGCAGAGTTTCACATTTGTGATTAAGCATAAGAGTGAAGTTTCTAACCGAGTTGTTGATGCATTAAGTAGAAGAAGATCTTTGTTGGCTGAAATGAGAATTGAAGTTTTTGGTTTTGATGACATGAAGAATTTGTATGAAAGTGATCCTAATTTTGTGAGTAGTGGAGAGTGTGTAGAGCACCTAATTCAAATCAATCAAGTAAGTATGAAGATTATTTTATTCAGGAAGATATGTTGTTCAAAGGTATTCAGTTGTGCATACCGAAAGGATCAATGAGAACTAATTTGATTAAGGAGAAACATAGTAGTGGTTTGGCTGGACATTTTGGCATTGATAAAACACGAGTTTGCTGAAGGAAAGGTACTTTTGGCCTCAGTTATATAAGGATGTTCAGAAGTTTGTGTTAAGTTGTGGAGTTTGTCAAGTTGCAAAAGGAGTGAGTCAGAATATTGGTTTGTATACACCAATTACTGTTCCTGAGAAACCTTGGAGTGATATCAACATGGATTTTGTTCTTGGCTTACCTAGGACAACAAGAGGTAATGATTCCATATTTGTTGTCGTGGATAGATTTTTTAAGATGACACATTTCATGTACCATGTAGGAAAACATCAAATGCAGTACATATAGTAGATCTTTTCTTTCAAGAGATTGTCAGATTGCATGGATTACCGAGGAGTATCATCTCTGACCGAGACAACAAATTTGTAAGCTATTTTTGGAGAACACTTTGGAAGAAGTTGGATACTGAGTTGAAGTATAGTTCTACATTTCATCCACAGACTAATGGACAAACAGAAGTTGGAAACTGAAGTTTGGGTAACTTGTTAAGATGCCTAGTTGGAGACACACCAAGTAATTGGGATTTGATGTTGGCACAAGCAGAGTTTGCATACAATAGTTCAGTGAATAGAAGTACTAGACACCTTTTGAGATTGTTCATGGCACACAACTAAGAGGTATATCAAACTTGAGAGATATTGTTGGAGAAGAGAATAGAAGTGTTGAAGCAGAAGAATTTGCCGAGTTTATGAAGACATTGCATGAAGATGTAAAATAGAAGCTGGAGAAAAGCAATCAAAAGTACAAAGATAGTGCAGACAGATCAAGAAGACATAAAACATTTGAAGTTGGTGATGTTGGAATGGTTCATTTGAAGAAAGGCAGATTTCTTGTTGGAACATATGGTAAATTGAAGATGAAGAAATTTGGTCCTTGCAAAATACTGAGAAGATTTGACAGTGGAAATGGGTATGAAGTTGAATTACCTGATGACATGGATATATCACCTATATTCAATATTTCATACTTGTATGAGTATCATGAACTTGATGAAGAAATGTCAATACTGAGTGATTATCCTAAGAAGCAGATGTAGGAAGTTGAGAAGATTTTGAAACAAAGAGTTAGCAGAAATACAAGAGGAAAGGAATACATGGAGTATTTGGTAAAGTGGAAGAACATACCGATTGAGGACTCAACTTGGATTTCTCAATCTAAGTTGGATTTGTTTCAGGTTGGACCTGATACATGGTTTGGGGAATCATTTCTTGTAATCCCAGGTGTCTGATGCAGGATCATCTTGGGTCCTTGGCAATCCTGCTCAACCAAAAATATATTTTCTTTTGTTCTTTAGTTTGTTTGGAGGCTTCTCAGTGAAGTACTCTATTGCTCGGGCTCTGTCGCTCGGGTATGCTTGTTCCGAGCTAGTCTCTATTTCTTGAGTTTCTGTTGCTCAGTTATGCTTGGCCTGAGTCGTGTTTTGTTGCTCGGGATGTTCTTTTCCTAAGTCACTCGGTTGCTCGGTCATCCTTTGCCTAAGTTGTTTATTTTGGAGTTGGATCTGGTGGCCGACTTCTACATTTAATTTCTTTCACTTAATTAATATGGGGTCTCTCTTTGGGATATGTGTGGACTTGAATCTAGGTCTCACTTATGGATTTAAGCGTCGACCTCTTTGGTGGACTCTTGTACATATTTGTTTCTATGTTCTTAGTTTAGGAGGTAGTTAGAAGATACAAGATTAAGTATTAATTTATCCGAAAGGTAGGTATGTGACCTCACATGTATGAAGATCATTTTGTAATTCATTTAATGTATATGGCCGAAACTGGGAAGGCCTTACAGCCTGCCATGTAATGAGTTTGATCAATTAATTGAAAGGATCTCTGTTGTTTCTTCTCTCACTGTGTTGTTTTTGTTTCCGCATTGTATCTGCAAGTTGGTTTGGTAGTTGGGAGAGCCTTTGGCCCCTCTTGCCTTCCATCCTTGCGTCAGTATGTTATTAATATTTGAGTTGATTTTAAGGGCAATAATAAAGAGCATTGCATTAGTGACTATGGAAGATATTTAGTAGATCAAAGTATATTGTGAAGAGTTGTAAACAAAGATAAAATCTCCATGTTAGTATATTTTAGTCGTATTGAATGGAAACAAAGTAACCCTTTGATCAAAAAATCTTATTTTTATCTTGTAAGGGGTTGGTTCTCCTGGAAGTGGACACTTCTAAATAAAAGAGGTTTGGTGCTCCTAAATATTGTAAGGGGTTAGTGCTCCTAGTTTTGGTGCTCTAAAATCTTCCATTAAGGCTCAATCAAAGACTTATTTACAATGTTTTTTTAACCCTTGGGGGTATTCCACTACAAACCTTGTGCCAAATGTCTTTCTTGCATCTTGAGTTTCTTAATTGCAATATCTTATGATGTTAATTTCATCCTACAATCTACTGCAAGTAATAACACCATTGTGCTAAAGTTGGTTTTAGAGAATCACCATTATTTATGTAGATCACTGATTCACCCCCCCCCCCCAACTCTCAGTGATCCTAGTATTTT
>MU228135.1:1147074-1171160 GCA_018584345.1 Thuja plicata | reverse complement strand
CCTGAGAGCAAGCTCATACTCCTGCCTTCTAGAAGGCAACAGGTCGACTCTTCCAGACATGCAGGGTGAATGAATCGATATTCATTCCTGTATGCAGCTGAAGAATAATGACCATGTTGAAGTGTATAGCTAAATCAGAGGCCCACATTTAGCTATCATAGAAGCTAGTAGAGATAAGTTTTGGATTAAGGCAATGCAAGAGGAACTAGGGCAAATTGAAAAGAATAAAACTTGGGAGTTAGTCCCTAGGCTTGAAAATAAAAATGTAATATGTGCAAAGTGGGTCTTTCGAAACAAGATGGATGAGAATGGTAAGATAGAAAGGAATACAACTAGGCTTTTTTGTAAGGGTTATTCTCAAATATAAGGCGTTGACTTTGGTGAAACCTTTGCACCTGTGGCAAGGCATGAGGCTATTAGAATCTTTTTAGCATTTTCAGCCTATAAGAGCTTTAAAATGTATCAAATGGATGTTAAAACAACACTTCTTAATGACTATCTTGATTAAGAGGTGTATATAGAACAACCTAAAGGCTTTCAAAGAAAAAAACATTAAGATTTTGTTTACAAGTTAAAAAAGGCTCTTTGTCTCTAGGATCTTGTTTTAAGCCACAAAGAGCCTTTTTCATACTTTGTCTCTTGCATACTTTGTTTGAGATAGAAAAAAGCTTTCTCCAGCTGTGAAATCTACATTCCAAGAAAATATGACAACTCTCTTATCGTGGACATCCCAAATTCAGATTGCATCAGTTTTGAAAACATTTGGCTTAAGTGAAAACATTGCATCAATATTATTGAAGGTGTTTAGTGCTCTGTCAAGTGTTAATCACTTGTTGACATGTGGTCTTCATAAACTATGTTTTGAATTGAATACACAAATCATGTTATACACGGTTCTTAAAAGACAATTAAAAAATTGTTTACTAATTTGATCTTCTTAACTGACCATTTGAAAACCACTTTGTTTAGCATTTGTTAGTGAAATCGATGCTCATGGATTAAAGCATTCTTAATATGGGATGAATGAAAAAGTTCTGATGAAGAAGACAAAAAGAACATAAGAGATAATCATGCAAAAAGACAGTTTTTCATTTTGTAACAAAATTTACTGTTATGACTGGGACACAATTTACTGTTATATTTCTAAAAGATTATTGGGCACAAGGTGAATTAAGTAATCCTTTGTGGGGAGTGGAAGATGACTATACAATTGTAAAAGATAAATGAAGAGGCTAGGTAAAATAAGGTAAAAATGCGACTTTCAACATATACGTGCATTTAGAAAATTGAGAGACCAATTTTGAAAATAGATCTAGGAAGTATAAACTATAACTAACTTGCGATCTAAATTTCGGGCAAAAGTGGTAGGAGCAAGCCAGTTGGGGTGACTTGCTCCTTGTACTTTTTGATGAAATTATTTGCAGATTGTAGATCTTCGAATGTTCGACCCGTAAATTTTCCCATGTGTTCACCACCTGTTCCTACACACAAAAAAGAAGGAAAATGTTGTGTAGAAAGGGGTTTGCCTAAGTCAAACCCTGGTTTAGGAATTAACGTTGAAATTGAAATAAAAGCGTACTAATATATAATAGAGGCTAGATTTGAAATGAAATAACAACACCTTCATAGGCCTTCTTTGTGTTGAAATGCTCATGAAGAAGTTAATAATGATCATGCAAAGTTGACTTTAGGAAAATAAGATCTTGAATGCCATCATGAATGCTGTATATCTGAAAATTACTCCCTGTCTTCAATGCCATGAATGTTTCATCACTCGCTCTTGAGGGCTTCAATGCAAAATTATATTTGAGAGAGCTTGAATTGAATTGATGGATTAAATGTGATGCATTTTAAAATGAGGGAGGTAAATTTGCTTTTATACCTCATCAAGCATTTCAGGGTGTTAAACTTGGAGCAAGACAACACAAGATTAAATTTTTTACTCAAACAAGCTAATCGTTAACTAGATCAAATTTGGGTCCGAACATTGGGGAGTGGGTTGCCCTAGGCAACTTTCTCCCCAATGTGGGCTCAAATAAGAGCTTGAGGTCCAAAATGTTGAAGAGATGCTAGAATTAAATACAAAATTGAGCTGGATCAAACATATCGGGCATGAGAGGCCATAAATGCTAAAATAGAGCCTAAATAAGAAAGAAATTACACATGGATGCAATTTATGATGCTGTGTGTGTGTATCCTCTACCTCTCTTTCTCTCTCTATCTCTACCTCTCCCACCTTTCTCTCGCTATACATCTCTATTTGAACCTTGTTGTTCCCATACATCTTTATCTCTTCATCTCTATTCATCTCCCTAGTTCTATCTACTTGTTTATCTTTCTTTCTGTCATTCTCTCCATCCTTCAATATCTCCTTATATATCTACCTCTCTATCACTCTATATATCTCTCATTATCTCTCTCTCTCCCTATTAAAACCTTTGTCGCATAAACAACATCATTTTCTAAATGGTCTAGCAATTGACCTCATGTACTACACAAATATATGTAATGAAAGACCAATATTTTCATCAGTTAACCTTTCCCACCTCTTCAACGTACCCATTGCACACTAAGATACAATTGCTAATTAATTAATAGAAATTCAAAATATATAACTTTAGATAAACATTAATTAAATGAAATTCAAATTACAATATGATTATGATTTTCAATTATTCATTAAAGAACGGGTGCACCGAGCGATGGGTAGACAATAGGGAAGTAAAGAGGAGGGACCTTCCGGAGCGCTCCCGCGCCTTCCAAACATGGCAACAACTAAGCACGGAATAAACTTTACCTTTTTGAAATACTCCCCGTCCCGTCCCCACAATAAACTCCAATCCACATAAAAATAAAAATTCCTCCAAACACAAAAACAAAATACAAATACTCCCACTCAGTCCCCTCACACAAAATCAAAACACACATTTACTTCGCATTCTAATCTTCTTCTACATTTCCAGTCAAGGGGTTTATAGCGGCAAAAGCAAGGGTTTGTTTGCCTTTGATATTAAAAGAATTGCTATGCAATTTCTGTTTCTGCTGTGATCACATTCATGGAGAACTCGGTAGAATCGATGCCTGCGGGCGGCGTCGAAGCAGAGACCTCCGCTCATATGGAACCTGTGGAGCAAACTGCGCAGGAGGAAGTGAATGAAAGAGATTTGAAAACTGAAGAGAGCGCCGAAGATGATATAATGCGCAAAGCACACGATATGGTGGACCGCATCATAGAGACGCGCTCGGCGCCCAGCCCCCGCCTTCTGCACGCATTGGCGTCGATGCTCGAGCAGGAAGAAGCCAGGTTAGGTTTCGAACTTTCAGGGTTAGGTTTTCTAGGCAGAATCGTTGCACTAGGTTTTTGTAATTTTGGATTGCAATCGTTTCTACGTTTTCTGCATACCGTGATATTTGTAAGTTTGGTATGCTTGCTTTCGCGCGCTCTGGCAAATAATATTTTTGGGCGTTAATTATGGATTTTCTTGAATTGGCCGTTTCATTTATCGCTCATACGTACAAATTTCGCCTACTGTCGCTTTCGGCAATGCAGTGGCAAAATAAACCGTGGTTTTTTTTTTTCAATTATCGGCTGCAAGCTTGCTTTTTGAGATAGATATTGAATTCCAGTAGGGTTGCTTCTGTTACCATTTTAAAGGAGCCTTTTTGTTGGCTCTTTATACAACTGAGTCTATCAAGCTGTCAAACCCAAGAGTACAGAACTTGAACTATAATAATGGAAAAAGGAAAGCAATTCCTTGCCGAATGCTACATGCACGGTTTAATACACCTGTTTAGTATCTTGTGTGGCATCGGGTTGCTGAATTTGAAGACTGCCTTTACCCTAATCTATACAGAGCATTTCACCAAATTTATTAAGATGGAAACTTTTCTAGTTGCTGACGATTATTCTTATTACGTGCACTCAGTGTAAGGTGGCATTTGGCATCAAATATTTTGTATGAATCTAATGGTTTAAGTCACTATAGCATAGTCCACGCCACCAAAAAAGCTTAATATATCTAATTTGAGTTGATATTGTATCTTTGAGGTTGCTTAAATGGCTCAACACAACTTATGCCTGGAGGCCCTGAATTTGCATGTCCTCTCACTGTTCATGATTTGTTTATCACAACCCTGTCACTATTGCTCACAACAGCTACTAAGTGGAACTTACTATCTATAACTATGTGATATTGCTGAATTTGCATTTTGTTTTTCTGGATTAAATTTTTTTTAACAGTGAAGGAAATGTGTACAAAACAAGTACATGATCACTGACATAAAATCTCTATTGTAGTAAAGTTTAACACAGCATATTGGAAACCTATCCAATCCTTAGGCACTAGGCCCAAAAGCAACTGTCAAAGTCAAATTTTTAGGAAATCACTACAATATAAAGACTGAGGAGTGCTATTTGTGGCTACACACAGCATTCAGACTAACGCTGCCCAATCATCATCACCTCTATCAAGTTCCTTTTGATTTACACCAGGCTCCATTGCCTATTTCTGCTGTGTGCCCTTCTGATGAAGGTCATCAGTGACATTCTACATCTTGTTGACATCTCTTTGTGCTTGTTGCTCTATCAACCTCTCCATTAAGCCAGGTTTAAACCATCACAACCAGTTGTTTTAAGTGTACGGCTAAGTAAGGAAGAGTGCAATCTGATTTAGCAGCATCATTATGGGCCCTAATAATACTTGAATTTGAGGAAACCTTGTTATGGAGCCGCTGCTGGGCTTTAAAATTCCTTCCTTCCGTTCTACAGTTGCCTCAGTTGCCTCACCACAGTTAACATTATTGTCTTTAGCAGTTTCCTGAATGCTCCTCTCAAACAATCAACTTTTCAATTTTATTGATCTCTGTTCCATTGACTTGCTTGCTGGACGCAAGGTGTCTACGAGTAAAATGAGCTCAAAAATATTGACAAAGTGCACCACATGTATGATAAGCAATCTATTTCTCTGCCACTGTCAAAACTTCAGCAGATGTTCGATCGTTTTGTGGACTTGTGCTAGACATTTGAGATGCTCCATTACTGACTCCTGATTTTATGTCAGCTGCATTCGTTAAGAGATTTAACTTTTTTTACCATCAAAATATGCAACAGAAAATTCTAAAAGTACATTTGCAAATAATATATCCTTAAACAAATTCAGATTTAGTCTCAGATTTTTGATCTGATTTTCCTGCTAATCTAGTTAAAATTTTTGAAGGTTACAGAAAAATACTTTAAATCTACCCAGAATTTATAGAAATGACACATGGATTAGCAGTATGCAGGTTTAGGGTCAAATACCTCAGAAATGTCTTCCAAATCCTAGTTGCCCTTGTCAAAACCCCAGAAAATTAGTGATAGGTCTGTCCCTCTTGTCATTTCTGTTGTTAGATTCAATGATGCTAAAAAACGTGAAGACACATTGCTGTAGATAATCCAAATCTGATCCTGAATACTTTAAATCTTACCTGCAAAAATGGTCTCCAAATCTGTTAAGGAAAAGCAGCTCTGAAAATGATGTTTTAGGGCATCACAGACCAAAGCCCTTCCATTGTAACCCACCCTTCTGACTGGGGAGAGCTCATATGTCTCTCCCAAGCTAGGTATACTCAAGGGTTTCAAATTGCAAGCCAAAGATTGCAGCAGCAATTGAGAACAGAGATCACATAATGAGCTCCAAAAGGTTCTTGAAATGTTTTATTATGACTCCCAAAAGAATGATTTAATCTCAACCATAGCTTCATTGCAAACTCAATCCAATGCTCCAAATAAAATTATAAAACCCTTAAAATGGGCCAATAGACACCTTATTTTTCAATGCCCCCTTGACCTTTCTGGCACATGTTTAATAAAATTCACTTAAAGTACATGTCTCTTAAGTCATTAAACTTAAAAGGGTGAAATATTAAGTCTTTAGGCTAAGAGTCACTTAAGTTGCATAAAAAGACGTGCCCACAACTTAAGATTAGAATAGATAACAAGTCAGAGACTCCAACACTTGACCCATTGATGCTTTAAGTCCTCTTCCTCTTTGGTATTCCAGAGTAAGGACAACCAATGCATAATTGAGCCTCATGGCTTGAGTTGGGGGCATTACAGATATGGTACAGTGTTTGAAACAATGCGCTGTTTGAATTTTGGAGGCTTATTTTTGTCATATGCTTTATTCATAACTATATCATATATGGATGAAAATTGATTTGAAGTTGATAAATGTTCATGGTTTTAGGAAAAAACAGTTTGGGCAAATAAAGTTGTTTGTGATGAAGGTTAAGCTCACTACGGAATAATAGCTCAGCGATCTGTTAACACCAAGGTGTATCAAACTTGATCCATCTTAGTATATTTTCATTTTGTAATTTATAAGCATAAGATTTAAGTCTTTAAGATGATTGAGATAGGTAACTTTCAGTGTTTAACAGATATCTATATTTAATATATCAGCTCACTCTAAATATTTAATATGTACATTGCATACCTTGCTTGAAGAGTGACCAGATGGGAGCGCTTGCATGCCTTCTGCTAAGGATTCAATTGGTCAATTTGTTATGTTTTTTGAGTCCCGACTGTCACTTTCCCCATCTAAAATTATGATATTTTGAATGCTTTGTGCTGTTGGGGAGGCATTAGAGATGGCATTTTCATAAATTGTCCACAATGTTTGAGATTCAGGATGCCCTTTTATAATCTTGCTGACAGATCTTGCCTCTTTCATTGACAATGCCTTCAAAAGAGGAAGGTCAAAGTCATTGATGGATTTGATTTTCTGCTAAACCAGAAACCTGGGCCTCATTGTCTTTTCCAAATTGAGTTTTAACAAGTGAGGGTGCTTCACTACACAATTAGCAGGGAGGTCCATGTTAGTAATTAGAAATTTTATCTTTTCACTCACGTTTCCTTGGACAAAGTTAACAGTACAGGGGAAGCTCGAAGTAGATGCCAGATTTCTTCGGTCGAGAGCCCACAAAGTTTCAAATTTTCTACCTTGGCCTCTAACGTTTCAATTCGGCTACAAGCCACTATGTTAACAACATATTTGAACGGTTTGCTTTCTTTGTCGGTGCCGATCTTGTGGATGAGATCCACATGTGCGGGCGTCAGAGAGGTGAGTGAGAGAACGCCCAGACATATATGCAAGAAACCCAAGAGCCCCTCCCCACAAAAACCCATCCTTCCCAAAAAGCAAGCGAGGGCATCATGTTTTTCTGTAAGCTACTACTGAGAAGTCATGGTGCTCTTAACAGGGCTTTGACGAGTGCATCCTGGGACCGTAATAAGTTCTTCAGAAACTGCATCTTGGGGAGAAGTTCTTCCTTGAGGCTGAGGCAGAAGATGGTGGAATTGCTGCTCAAAAGTCTAGCAAGATTTTTATTCACAAAACCAAAATCTTCCAATAGCTTGATCTTAGGTGCAGAGCAGGAAAAAACCGAAAACTTGCCTTTTTCCAAGCTTACACAGTCCTTTCTGTTCCTCTCTCTTTTGTGCAGGTTCCTCTTGCTCTTTTTCTGCCATTTTGGTCTTCAAAACTGTTTCTAATTACCCTTCCCCTGCCTCGCGTGGTGTAAATACTCTCCCTTTCTTCTTGTTGTGCAACTCCTCTGCCAAACTGATATCTCTTTCCAACGTGACTAAAGGTGATGATACAAAATTCCTCTTCCTATCGTTCAAACCTCATCACTGGCTTTTGGGTAGTTTTCTATCTAAACTCTATTTGTCAATTTCCTTGATTTATAAGTAGGGTAGTGGGTCACACAAGCATAATCAGGGAAAGCTTGCACAAAGCTATGTATGGAGCAACAATGGGTGTGAAAAATGTGCACAGTTCAAAAAGAAGATGCAATGCATTGGCTTCCTATAGAAGGTAGGAGAGTAGAAGAAAAACTCAGCTTCTGAGATAACCCTAGGCAGCGAATGAAAATATGAAATAGTGGCGCACCAAGCTCCAGGATTTGGAGGAGACTCCACATGGATACTGTCATTTGGAGGCCCACCTGTTTATGGAAACGGGCGTCATGTTTACTGAAGGTGACGATAGAGTCGGGAGAATTCGAAGATCCTCCATGGGTTGTGGCCTTATCAGGAACAGTTCCATGCAAAAAATGAAAAAAGAGTACAGCTACGTTGGCCGAGGTGGACAAGAAACTGTTTAACAGGTATAGTTGCATATGAATAAAGTGGCAGGGCATGGGATGCGTCATTTACCTTGTCGGTATTTATTGACAACGGCATTAATGGTGCAAAAAAAGTCAAACAAACGTACAATAGAAATCATTAAAGTATGAACACATGGGATTGTTTTTATGGTCTTGCTTTTCTTCTACAACATTATCCACCGTTAGATGGAAAAGTCAGCTCTTCACTTTCAAATAATAAACGCCTTCAGCGTAAATATTTGCTGTTGTTTGGTGGAAGAGATTGGATTCTGAATTTGGAAGTGTGTAGCATATTGCGGTGACATCAATAGACAAATGTTGCAAAGTGAATTACTAGAAGTAGGACTACCATAACAAGTGCATATCTCTCGTAATTTTTTTGAAACAATCATGGCTCATCTTGTTATCAGCCTATCTAAATAAGAATCGTTAATCTGAAAAATGCCTACTCTGATGTCTTATAAAATGCTAAACAGATAATCTGTAATGTCCCCAACTCAAATCATGAGAATTAGCAGCACATTGGCTATCCTTTCCTTGGATTACCCAAAAGGAAGAGGACTTAGAGCATCATTGGGTAAATATTGGAGTCTTTAGCTTGTTCTCTATTCTAATCTTAAGTTGTGTGCATGTCTTTTTATGCAACTTAAGCGAACTTAAGTTAGTTAAGTGAATTTAAGTTATTTTATGTTATGGGCACATTTTTTTAGGCAACTAAAGCAACTTTAAGACAAAGGACTTAAGTTGTCCCCCGTACATAAAAGTGATTTTAAAATGCATGTGACAAAAAGCAGCCTATTGGCTCATTTTTAGGGTTTCAATATGGAGCATTGGATTAAGAGATGGAAAATCAAGAGATGAGATTAATTTATCTCTTTGGGAGTTATTATATATATCTCTAGAGCCCTTTTAGAGCTCATTATGTGATGATGATGTCTATTTTTTGCTGCTGCAACTTGGCTTGAGGATTTTAATCCTTAAGTATCCCTGATTTCGGTGAGACATACAGGCTCTCACTAGTTGGAAGTGTGTTTCGGAGGAAGAACTCCAGTTTGTGAAACCTTAGCACATTATCATTTCTGGGCTGTAAGTATTCATCAAGTTTGGAGACCAAATTGGAGGAGAATCTCAGTGCTGAAGACTCAGATCTGGAATCATCTACTGCTTCAAACCATCATTTTCTGAGTACATGGACGGCTATTGAGGAGCATATGAAACAGAATTAGCATTGTCCATTTTGGGAGCCTAGCGCCACTTTGAGAGTTGGCTCTGGTTCGGAAATCATTCTGAACCAATCTGAGGTATTTAGTATAAAAAATCTGCATATTTATCTCTGTTTTATCTTAGAAAATGCAAGGAAAGTAATTGTATCTTAGTTCTGAAAATTCTGGGCAGAAGTAAGTGTTTTTGATTGTATTTTCCTAAACTTAAAAATAATCTGAAATCATTTAGCTGCGAAAATCTGATCAGAATTCCGGGTTTGTCATTAAACTATTATATGCAAATAAATTTCCAGATTTTTGTGCCCTAGTTTGCACAAAATTCTGTTTTTTATTAGCACCCCTATTTGTGGATATTACATAATCTAGTGGTTGATACCTTCTTTGGAAGTTGAAAACCTATAAATTATTGAGGAGACTATTAAATTAAATAGGTACTCTTACGGTTTACATTCCCAATAAAGATGCAATATCAGAACACTCAAAATGGTGGGAGAAATACTAATGAATCTTTACATGTATGTTTAAGCTCAGATTCACTAATACTTACACATCTATTATCTATGCACTAAAAGGAGAAAAAAACACGGGTACATTGTGGGGTCGCTCATTGTACCCCACTGCAATTGCCTGGGTATCTTACCTTCACTTGATTCCATACCCAAAATGTTTTGCATCTGATCAAAGGAAGTTGCCAAGCTGTTTTGGTAACAAAGAATTGAATGATATGACAATTTCCTAAATTGTAGCCATCCTCTCCATGGAAAATTTTATCCCGTCTTCTGATTTCATAATGTATTAAGTCATTATTAGGATTTGTTTACTGGTTTTTTAGCTGATGACATTGCTTTAATTTAACATTTATATTTAATATTCTTCTGTTTATTTGGTTTTATTGAAATAAATGCAGATTCATCCATGAATCAGGTCTGTCTTCTTCAAACAATGCTCGGTCTTCTCACAATGTAGGGCGTTTGGGAAATTTGCTACGGGTAAGATTTATGGTCATAAAATTTTATTTCTCATAAATGCATTTTGGCATAGCTTTTATTTCCTTTGCTTACTGCAGGTGAACTGATATTTTTTATTATTTCTGATTTTGTTGTAATGTTTGCTTTTCTGAGTGTTATATCCTTTTATCTACGTGAACTCAACAGGACTAGAAGAAGATTGATACTCTTTGATTTTATATTTGTTATGGCGATTATGGCGACATGTTTTTATATTTACATGTTCTTGTTTATTGTTGTGTGATTGAACCCTCCATTTTGCTTTCCAGGAAAATGATGAATTTTTTGAGCTGGTTTCGTCAAAGTTTCTATCAGACACCAGATATACAACTGGCGTCCGTGCTGCTGCAGGGAGGTTAATTCTTGCTTGTGCATCAACATGGGTGGTTAGTAACCTTTCAAAAAATCTCTTTAATATTTAGTGTTTATAAAATGTAAAGTAGTAGCAGTTTCTCTGACTTTGATGAGTTGATCTTGCTTAAAACTTATAAGCTAGGAAAATCTTTTCTTTTTTGTTGTCACATGCAAAATGTGGTTGATTTGTGGTTATGTTTTTGTAGTATCCCCATGTTTTTGAAGATGATGTTTTGGAAAATATAAAGCACTGGGCAATGGATGACATGCTTGCCTCAGGCGAGGATTGCTCTCTAAGGCTGGAAGCATCTGGACAAGTTGCAAGTGATCCTCTAATGTTGAAGACACATGCAATTGGTCTTCTTGCACTAGCCCTACATGGGTAGGCATACTTGATCTGTTGGTTATATTCGATTTAAATTAAGGGAGTCATTAAGGTTCTTCCATCTTGACCTTTTAATTACTTGTAAATTATTGTTTCTATACATATGATTGATATGTTGACCTTCTGAAACAACTTTCAGGAATGGTCCAGTTGTAGAAGATGTTCTTACATCTGGATTAGCAGCAAAGCTCATGCGCTTCCTTCGTATGCGGGTGTTTGGTGAGGTGAATGCAGGTCAGAAGGATGTAACTTTGGTTCCTGAAAATAGGCAATCAGTTGGAGGTAATAGTGGCAGAGTAAGGGATGATGTAAAAAGCAGATTGAGGCACATGGCAGACATATCCCGCTTAGATTTTGTAAGACTAAGTGAGGAAACAATTGCAGAGGAACAAATTGCGGATAAGGATAATGAGAAAGGGATGAGCTTAAAGGAGAAGTGTGCTGAAGATTATCTTGAAGATGATGATGAGTTGAAAAGGGCAAAGGATACTGTAGATGTTTCAGATGAAGTGACTGGTATCCTTCATGTAGAAGATGATAACATAGATCATACTCCTGAAGATAAAAGACGTAGAAAAGAGTGGCGTGAAGTAATGTGTAAATTTTCTGGAAATAAATCTCTTAAGGATGAGGATGGTGAGGAAAACCTTAGGGAGGATCCTTCTAAACGGAGGGCCGAACGAGGGGTCTCAAGACATAGAGGAAAAGCAAGGGCATCTGAGGGTGTAGCAGAAGCTGAAAAGTGTATGACAGCTTCAGGCACAGGAATACGCTTAGGAAGTCAAGTTAGAACTAATAAGGATAGAAATAGTAGCAAATTAGATACTAATTTGGATCATAGAAGTAAGCAGGATGGCAAGCCAAGTGACGTTGGTCATGTTTTATCAGACAAAGATGAAATTGATGATAGTGATAAAGTTTCTATGGTTGGAACAAAGGACATTTCAGAAATTGTAAAGAGAGCAAGAAGGGCAGCAGAAGCTGAAGCCAGATCTGCTAATGCACCTATAGCAGCCATGAAAGCAGCAGGAGATGCTGCAGCCGAACTTGTCAAGACTACAGCCATAGAGGTTTGGTTTGAGGGCCTGTCTTTTGTATGATTTCTGCTGTTAAATGGGTAATTTTCACCTTATTCAAGATCTCTTACAGAAATATTCTGCTTTTTCAGGTTTTATCAAATACAAATGATGAAGAAGCTGCTTTTGAGGCTGCATCTACAGCTGCAACAACAGTTGTTGATGCTGCCTTGTCAACTGATGTATCTAGGTGAGGATAAATTATTTTTTTGTTAATAAACTATTTCATTTCAATTAGTTGGTATATAATCAGTCGACATGCATGGTTCACATTGCTATTGCAGGAAGGGAAATGATATTATTGTTAAAGGGCATGATGTTGTACCCAGTGACTTTGAGAGGGAGTGTGAGCTTGAAGAAAACTTAATATTGGATTCAGAATCCATCAGTAGATTGCGAGAGCAATTTTGTGTCCAGTGTTTGGAGAGGTTAGGAGAGTATGTTGAAGTCTTGGGTCCTGTGCTTCATGAAAAGGGGGTAGATGTTTGCCTTGCCTTACTTCAGCGACACTCAAAAGTTGAGGATTCTTCAAAGACCATGTTATCTGATGTGTTGAAGTTGATTTGTGCTCTTGCTGCTCATCGGAAATTTGCTGCATTGTTTGTTGATCGTGGTGGGGTACAAAAACTTCTTGCAGTTCCGAGAGTGTCAGAAAATTTCTCTGGGATTTCAATGTGTTTATTTGCTATTGGATCTCATCAGGTAAATGAGAGGACTAGTTTCTTGTTTTTACTGTTTGGGATTCCCATAACAAAATTGATCTATATTTCTTTCTTGACAACGAGTAGTGAACTTCCCTATATAATTTTTTAGACATGCTTAATGTTAATGTCGTGTCATGGTAATATAGGCTATCATGGAACGGGTATGCGCACTTCCTTTGGATATTGTCCAAACCGTTGTTCAATTAGCTCTTCAACTTCTTGATTGTTCTCAAGATCAAGCTCGAAAGCATGCTGCTTTATTCTTTGGAGTATCATTTGTCTTCCGAGCAGTCCTTGATGCCTTCGATGCAAATGATGGTCTGCAAAAAATGTTAAATCTCTTAAGGAATGCAGCTAATATAAGATCAGGAGTTGGTAATGCAGCATCTGGAATGTCTGGCACAAGTCCACGAAACGATCGAACAACTGCTGAAGTTTTGACAGTGGCAGAGAAACAGATTGCTTATCATACATGTGTTGCACTTCGTCCATATTTTCGAGCTCAACTGATTTTACTTGTAGACACCTTGCGTCCAAACAAGGGTCATCGTGGTGGAGCACGCAGTGCTCCAAATACAAGAGCTGCTTATAAGCCTATTGACATCAGCAATGAAGCAGTAGAAGCTGTATTTATGCAGCTGCAGCGTGACAGAAAAATTGGACCAGCTTTTGTCAGAGCTCGTTGGCCTGCAGTAGAGAAGTTCCTCAGCTGCAATGGGCATACAATTCTGTTGGAACTGAGTCAGGTATCTGAAGTTTTCTGTCCTTAAATAATAAATTTATTATTTGATATTATGCATGCTAATTGTGGTTACTCTTCTATTGTGCAATATATTTGCAGGCTCCTACTGGTGAACGCTACTTGCATGACTTAGCCTTGTATGCATTAGGGGTCTTGCACATTGTCACCTTGGTGCCAAATGCTCGCAGACTTGTAGTAGGTGCAACATTGAGCAATGAACGTCTGGGAATGGCAGTCATACTGGATGCAGCTAGTGGGGCTTCCCATGTGGACCCTGAAGTTAGTATTCTTGTCAGCATATGGATATGTAATTGTTTTTTGGCTAGAAAATAAATTCTTGGATCACACAGTGATTAAAAGTCTAAAATGCTTTGTTTACTCACTTGCAAAGTTGAAATCTGTGCAATTTAGTTTTGGTCCCTGCATAACTAGTTATGAATGCCTTATTTTCCAGCAGGTTATTCAGGCTGCCTTGCTTGTATTGGTTAATCTTGTTTGTCCCCCTCCATCTCTCAGTAGCAAGCCAGTTTCTACATTCCAGGGCACGAATGTACCTCCCAGTCAAGCTCCAAATGGTTCCCTCGCTGAAGGCAAGGAGAGAAATGTTGATAGGAACGTGGTAGAACGTACTTTACCCTTGCTTGGTCAGGATGAGGCAAGGGATCGGAATGGTGACCAGAATAATAATGGTGAACGTAATGGTTTAGCTGCTCAGGTCATTTTGCCAGGGAGTAGTCAGGTAGCTGCATCTTCTCCAACAGCAGTGTTGGTTGGAGACCGAAGAATATCATTGGGTCCAGGGGCAGGTTGTGCTGGTCTTGCTGCTTATATGGAACAAGGATATCGACAGGCACGAGAAGCTGTTCGGGCAAATAATGGGATCAAGGTGCTTCTGCATCTGCTTCATCCACGCACACTTCTAAATCCAAATAGTTTGGATTATATTCGTGCAATTGCATGTCGTGTCCTCCTTGGATTGGCCAAAGATGATACAATTGCCCATATTCTAACCAAACTTCAGGTAAGAGATTCACTACTTAAAACTGTTTTCTCAGTGCTATACATAAAAAATGCAATTCCTCTTGAGATCTTGTAATTTTTATTGTACAAAATTGCAATGGTATAAAACTGTTTTCTCACTTACTTATACCATATACCATATGGTATATCTGAGGTTTAATAAAATTTAGGCATGTTTTACTTTCATAGTGGAAGAAACTGAAACAATGTACGTGCCAATTATTGTCTCAAATATTAGGTGGGGAAACTTCTTTCAGAACTAGTAAGAGATGCAGGAAGTCAAATAGCAGGTGCAACTGGTGAACAGGGAAAATATCAGGCCGAGCTTAGCCAAGTAGCAATGGAGCTGATTGCTGTAAGTTTGTCACACATTATGCATTTATTAACGAATTAGGTTGTGGTTATGTCTGTTTTTGTTTGTATACCTAATTGTTTTTTTTACTTCTGAAACTTTATGCACTTTCAGATAGTAACAAACGCGGGGCGTGCAAGCACTTTAGCAGCAACTGATGCTGCTGCTCCTACTTTACGGCGTATAGAGAGAGCCGCAATAGCAGCGGCAACACCAATAACTTATCATTCAAAGTACTGGTCTAGTTCCTGACAAGTTTCTGTGTTGGAGTTATGTCTTTTGATAACTTGGTTTTACATATCTATTGCTAACTAATAAATGTTGAAATGGCTGATTTATTTCTAGGGAACTACTACAGCTTATACACGAGCACCTGGTTGCTTCAGGACTTTCAAATTCAGCAGCAACTTTGTTGAAAGAGACACATCTTACACCATTACCATCACTAGCAGCACCTTCTTCATTGCCCCATCGGACATCCGTTCAAGAAGCATCGGGTGAACAGTCCCAATGGCCGTCAGGGCGAGTTCCAGGAGGGTTTCTAACAGATCCTTCAAGCTCTGTTAATGCAGATGATTCCGGCATCAAGAGTGATCTTTCTCTTTGTAGTTTGAGGAAAAAATCTCTTAGTTTCTCCTCAAATATCAGTGCCCATGTCAAAACACCACAAGCAACACAGCAATTGGCAAACAAGGCTGCAGGTGCCAAAGACACAAGAAATACATCTGGTATTACAAAATCACTTGAATTTTGTACTCCAATCCCAAAGTTGAACTCCGAAGTTCCAGATCTATGTCTCAAAAGCCCCAGTACCCTTCCTATTAAACGGAAGGCATTTGACAGGGACAATGCATTTCTGTTGTCAACAAAGCGCCTAGCTATCACTGATCCTGGGTGCTCATCACCTATCTACATGACACCCACTGTTCGTAAAAGTAACCTATCTATGGAGATTGAAGGGCCTTTTGGTACACCATCTAATTGTCAGCGAGATAAGGTGGATGACATTGCTTGCAACCAGCAAATACTAGGTTCCTACCATGGTACACCTGGTGTTGGACAGGCTTCAAGTTATTATTCACAGCCTGGTCTGCTAGCAGATCCACAATCTGGAAACAATGAGCGTGCCACCTTAGATTCTTTGGTGGTGCAATATTTGAAACATCAGCATAGACAGTGCCCTGCTCCTATAACCACTCTTCCTCCATTATCTTTGTTGCATCCACATGTATGTCCAGAACCAAGTGGAGCTCTGGATGCTCCTTTTAATACTGCGGGACGGCTAAGCACTCGAGAGTTTAGGACACAATATGGTGGTATGCACGGACACAGGCGTGATAGGCAGTTTGTTTTTAGCCGTTTCAGACCCTGGCGTACATGTCGTGATGATGCTGCTCTATTGACTTCAATAACTTTTTTGGATGGTTCTTCCCGAATAGCTACTGGGAGCCATATGGGAGAACTGAAGATTTTTGATACAAGCACTGGAAATGTGCTAGAAAGTCATGTTTGTCACCAGTCGCCTGTAACTTTGGTTGAATGTTCTTCATGTGGAAATTCACCTAGTTCTGGAAGTAAGCTTCTACTATCATCAGGTAATTTTGATGTCCGCCTCTGGGATTCTTCTGCTGTTGGCAGTGGACCTTTACATGCCTTTGAGAACTGTAGAGCAGCACGATTTAATCATTCTGGAAGCATGTTTGCGGCAATTTCATTGGACACATCCCGCCGAGAAATTCTTCTTTATGACGTTCAATCTGGCAAGCTTGAACAGACTCTGTCTGACAGTTCTTCAGGTTCATCTGGCTTTATTCGTAGCCAGACACAATCAGTTGTTCATTTCAATCCTTCAGATACAATGCTGTTATGCAACGGGGTTCTTTGGGATCATCGTGTTCAACGTCATGTACACCGCTTTGACCAGTTCTCTGATTATGGTGGTGGGGGGTTCCATCCAGCTGGAAATGAGGTATGTAGTTTGGTTTTGTCGTCTGGATTTTTAAGGTATCTTTTACTCACTTTCTTATTATGGCCCACAATCTGAGCCAAGTATTTTTCATCTTGTTAATGGTGCATGGATAATTTCTTACAATTGCTGTAGTGACTGTTTGCTGTCTTGTTCTTGTAGTTAGTTTTCACAAGGCATGCTACCAAATAAATCCTTGGAATTTGCTAGCCAAGATTTTAACCGTTTCATGTCATTTTTATCTCGGATCATATCTGATAGTAATTCCTTTCAAGTCGTGAGTTGTTGCTTAAGTAATGGTTAAGTGCAATGTCTACCTGCAGAAATCATGAGTGTAGTGGTTTTCAGTAAATAGATTTACTATAAATTCAGTTTATAATTTACAAGAGAGATTGATGAATGCGATCTGGATAATTACAGATCTCTATCTGTTACATGCCTTTTTGATAAATGCGCTTCTATTTATATAACCTTTCTGTGTCGCAGGTTATCATCAATTCAGAGGTTTGGGACCTAAGGAAATTTAGGCTTCTTCGAAGTGTACCGTCTTTGGATCAGACTGTTATCAACTTCAATCCTACAGGTGACATTATATATGCAACATTACGAAGAAACTTGGAAGATATTATGACTGCTTTGCATCCACGACGGGCACGGAATCCTCTCTATAAAGCTTTCCGTACAATGGATGCTGTCCACTATTCAGATATTGCTACAACAGTTGTTGAGAGGTGTGTATTGGATTTGGCAACAGAGCCAACTGATTCATTTATAGGTTTAGTTACCATGGATGACAGTGAGGAGATGGATGCGTCTGCTAGAATCTATGAGGTGGGAAGGCGAAGGCCAACAAATGATGATTCAGATCCTGATGATGGGCTTGAGAGTGATGAGGAAGATGACGGCGAGTCTGAAGCTGATGAAGAGGAAGGAGAAGATGGCTTAGATGATGGGGAAAGTGATATAGACATCAGCAATGACGAAGATGATAGTGTTGATGAAGGTGAAGATGTAGATTTCGATAGCAATGATGAAGATGGTATGGGTGGTATTGCTGAAATAATTTCAGATGATGATGGTAGTCATGGAATGGGGGGATCTTTCAGCAGTGAAGATGAGGGTTCTATGGGTGAATTTGATGATGAATTTTTGATTATTTAGATTAAAGGTGTTGAATCTGATAGATACACTGCAAAGGAAAGATGGTGTATAGCCTTGTGCATTGGATGACATGGACAATTTTGGATGCTGTGGAGGTTGTTATGCTCTCCTGTAGAACTTGTTGAATGGACAGTGCAAGAGATGATGAGGTCAGCTGTTTGAGCAGGCTAATAATTGTGCATCCTTTGTAAAACGAGTCAAGCTTACAATGCAACAGCTTTGTACAGGCACTGCCTGCCTTAATATCGTGGGATGTTCAGTGGATTTATCTATTTCATTATTAGGGAATTCAAAATACCATTTGCTGCATTACTTTTACTTTTGCTTGTATATAACATGTACTTTTTGAAAGTCAGAGTAGGGTCGATTCCTTACCGTATAAGGAACTTGAGCCCTCATTGAGTCTTGATCTTTATTAGAAATTTGTAGGTCAGTCTCGGCATTTATTACTGCTGATGCCAATTTTAATAAATTCAAGTACACTGGTTTCAAGAAGTTCCCAGATTAGCCTTGACTAATCTTGACTAAACAATATGTTGATGACAAATCAGTGCATCTTAAAGTCAGAATTGTCATCTGTCAGAGTTGAGCTTTGAGTTTAAAGGTCGATCTTGTAACTGTAAACTTGTAGGTCAGTCGAAGCATTTATGACTACATGATGCCTATTGTAATGGTTTCAATTAGATCAATGCAGCATTTCATTGTTGCTGCTCATTTTGTGATCACAAGAGCACAAAATGAACAGCAGCAACAAATATGGTTTTCTATCTTAGCAATTCTGCTTGGAGCAGGACACTCAATTCTGCAGTCAAGGCAGTCCATATTCTATATCATGGAGAAACGGGTAGGGCATTCAGGCAAGTTTGTAATGGAAGCCTGATGCAATCGTTCTGGAGAGTCTTTATGAGAAACATTGATATTGAGAATTCATTATTTAGGAACAAGGAATTGCCAAGATCGTTTTATTTGTGTTTTCCAATTTATTGTTAAACATTTTACTTAATGTGATTTGATGAAGACGTTCTAGGAATTGGCTATAAAATGCCAGATTATACTGAATACGCAGTTTGCATATACAATCTTAGTTCCCCAAGATTTTAGATTTTAAATTGTGGGATTTGAAACGTCGTATCATTTCGTAACCCCTCGGTGTACAAGCTTTTAAGGTATTTGTTGGGATGGGGGGTGAACGTAGATCCAAGCCATCCTATCTCGCGATTCTTAACCTAATGGCGTATATATCTGTCCAAGTACAGAAAACATTATAGTTTTGTTAAAAAAAGAAATATGATTCAATACAAAGAGAATTTAATACGTAAAATGGCTTAAAGCCATTTGGAAAAAAATAAATATACATTAAGCATTTGACGTTTCTGAAACAAGCCATTCAAATCAGATACCTGTCAATCCAGAAATAATCCATTGTTTTGATTTTTTTCTTATCTCATTACAGCAAAATTATTAACAATTTATTACTGTGCCTTTTAGAAACAAAAAAAACGTGAAGCTCTCTATTGCACCTTTGATGAGCGAGGTGCTGCATCTAACCAACCACCTGTAGGCAGATAATGTTGAGCGATGTGCAGCATCTAACTAACTACTTGTAGGCAGATAATGTTTACCGTTGCATTTCTTTGACTATGTGAGGGTAATTACAATGATCATGGGATGGAGTGCAGTGGAGTGAGAATGATAATAAGAAAATGTTAAATAAAATAATTTTATTGTTCTGATTAAGTAAAAACAGGTTTTGAAAGGATTCGAAACCTTTTACAAAGAATAATAAAATAATTTTATTGTTGACAAAGTAAAAATTATTAATAATTAATACATAGAAGATGGTTAAAAAATCACAATCTATAGTATGACTAAACTATTAAATTAGTTTTGATCATTTGATTGTTAAATTAAATAATTACAATAAAATTTATAATATTTTTTAGTGCAAAAGTGGCAAGCTGCTGATATGTTTTAATAATGAAAACTGGTTCAAGAGCTCTTGGAGGAAAGAACCAGCAAAGGAAACCTCCATCCTTGTTCTAAATTACAATGTAAATTTGAAAGTACCCCTAAAACACTACCCTCCCATAACTCTACAATATTTAATTCCCCAACACCCAGGTATCTCTAGTACATAGAATTGACAGTCAATGACGGGCACTGTTAAAAAGCCCATAGCCTACATATAAAATGCAAAGTTAACTTCTATACCAAAATTGGGCTTCTTGGGCTTCAACATACAACCCCCTTATCAAATATTACATAACATAATCCGTACAAATAATGAGCTTCATAGTTAATAACCATACGAGATAGGAGCATGAGTCTCCCTTGAAGACATACCTTGTTATAAGAGACTAACTATCTCTTCATTATACTATCCCATCGGGGGTGTAGAGATCAAAGCCAGTCCAAAATATGCGATGAAATCAACTGTATTCCAAGGCAAATAATCAACAGTCAAAAAACAAAATTGAAACCTTAATTGAGTAGCCTTACTCCTCCATTGGTTGTAACCCCATATCATTTTCATCGCCATCACCATTATCCTCATTAACTTACAATGAAGATATATATATATTGGTAAAGGGCTTAGTTGATTATATTTTATTAATAAATAAAGATACAAAATAATCTCCGTTCCACATGGGCATTGGTAAGAAAGAACAGAGAAGAAAACCTCCAGTCTTGCCCAAAAAGTAATTCAAAGTTTTAATAATCACGTAAATGTTAGAGGGGATTCTTCTCGTATTCCCCATAGTTTAATTCTTATACTGCTTTATATGTGCTTTTTTAGCTTCATCCTTTCCAGCCTCTATCCAACAATATCTTGTAAAATCTTTTATCATGGCTAATATCTTTGTTAGTTGTAATCAAATAAAATGAATCAATCTATAATGCCATTCATTCAGATTCTTAGCATTCTAATTTACTTCCGAGCATTGTTTATGTTAGTATTTATAAAACTTGAATTGGATGTATGTATATTTTGCCTATGTGTAAGCGCATTTTACCTTGCTTGTTTGCTTTGAAGTTGTTAATTTATAATGTAGTGTTCGTATACAGTTGTATATTTAAAATTTTTATATGAATTATGTCCTTATTTACTTGTATGAATCTTCCTACCGTGAAGTAACTCTATCATTGTTTTGCTGGGCGAGTTTTATATATAACGATGACTACTAAGACTATATGTACAAAAAGCACCATATGATCTAAAGAGCTAGTTTTGTTATTTGGTCTAAATATGTTATACAATCCCCTTACGATTTCGTGTACCTCTTATCTAAGCCATGAATGCCTTTTGTGTCATGGCTTAGCAGATCCGTAGGGAGTATTAATTGCTGTCTTTTCACTTACTAATGCTTTGCTATATTTAATTTTATTCTAAATGAGCTATGGTTTTCATACGTTTAATCCATTTTTAAATTTTGAAATATGTTCTCCATCAACCCCTTTATTGGCTAGTGCATCTGCTTCACATTCCCTTTGCGATAAATATGTTGAAGTTTGGTACATTCGAATGTTTTTAAAATTGATATTGCTTTTTCTAGTTTAGATTTTAATTTCCAATTTGGAGTGCTACTAGTTTTAAATGCATTGAGAATTATCTGACAATCTCCTTCAATTTCTAGCTTCTGAATACCTAGGTTTTTGCATAGTTCTAGTCCCTCTGTAAGAGCTTCTATTTCAGCCATATTGTTAATTGTTGCATTTATAGGTTTGGCTAATTAACCAAATTGGATACCCTCCCAATTGTGTATATAATGCATCCAATCCCTGCGATTCTCATATCACCTCTGGATGCCCATCGAAGTTTAATTTATACCAGCCCGTTTGTGGGGTTGGCCATTTGCACTCTGCTCCTTTCTTCTTACTTTCTTTACCCACAACCATAATAGAGTGGGATAATTAGCCCGCTCCAATCCTTCCTAATTTTGCTATCCCAATGAGAAAATCATCCTTCTTCATATTTTTTGTTCCTTATTCTGTTAACTAATTTTGTAATCGAGGCTTTTATCTTATTGATTGGATTTTCCCACTTCATTTCTTTGTCCTAAAAGAGTCTTCTGTTGCGTTCCTTCCATACTTCCCACGGATAGAAGGGGCAACTTTCCAGAGAATTTGATAGAGGCTTTTACATTGTTTGATGGGCCACACTTTGAGATGATCTAAGAGTTTATTTGGGAAGGCCACATTCCACATTAGTTTCTTTTTTAACCATTGCCAACAATTTTGAGAATATTGACACTGCAATAGTAGATGATCCACTGATTCTTCCTCTATTTTGCATAAAGGACATCTTGATGGCCCTGAAAAATCCAATTTTTGAAGCCAATTAGCAGTGAGAATCCACAAGAAGAGCTCAACTTTTGGTAAAACCGTTTTATCCTAGCACAAACCAAGGGGGTGATCTGATGGTCATTCTATTGGCAAGGGGCCTTTGACAATAAGAAAATGGCTCTAATAAAATGAGACAAAATTTGTAGGCCCTTAGAATTAGGGGAACAAAGATCAAGAATATCAAGTGGCAGAATATGGCCCTTGGAACCAAATTAGTTTGGTCTATGTTTCAGAACTCAAAAAAGAAATGGGTGCAGATCTTCCGACACAAATACCTTCCTACTAGTGGCCCCATTGGAATATTTAGAACCAAGGATCAACCAAAAGGATCAAGAATATTGAATTTCCTATTAAGTTGTAAAATCATTAAACAAGAACAACTAACTTGGGATATAGGTAATAGACAATCCACACTTTTTTGGGAAGAATCTTGGGAGGGTGAGGAACCATTGATCAACTTAATCCCACCTAGAACTAGAGAGATACTTTCAACAATATGGGAAAAAAGTGGCAGACTATACGTGCTTGGAGAATGACAAATACAATTGGAAATCTTTGGATGATAGCCCCCTCACTAATGACGAAAAACCGCACCGTCAAACTGCCTAAAATCTAGACGTCTAAAATATAAAGAACGAGGGGATAAACTAATATGGAATGGGTCTAATAATGGCCAATACAAAGTCAAAGATGGTTACACTCATATTGTTAAAGCCCAATAATTGCTACCATAATATTTATTATATTAATTAACTTATAAAATATATAATATTTATTATCTTTATTTAACTTATAGTATTGATATCCCTCAACATATATTAGGTTAGTGTATTTAAGATATCTATACTATATTTATTTGTTTGCAAGAAACAATGTAATAGAAACTTGAAATTGAAATGTGATTGAATATTGTTGGGTCATTTGTTCAAGATAAACTCTTAATCAAGAAAATTTATATTATCTCTATTCTCTATGTAGGTGTAGTAAGGGTTTTTGGGGTGGGTTGTATGACACATTTGTTGATGTGGCAAGATGAATCATTGTCATCCTCCAAATTAATCATAACTTCTATCTCATATTTTTAAGGAAATACAACTTGCTCAGCTTGTCTAAATAGAACAAAAAGAAATTCATCAATTACTATCATGATTACATTTTCGTTGGACTTTTGAACTGCCTTATTGTCATTAATCATGTGTATCCCATATCTGCATCTTTGTATCAATCCCCTTGTGTGTGTGTAAATGGGTACCTGTCAGAATCAACACAAACACTCAATAAGTCATTATATTAGCATCAGAGGGGTTAGTAAAAGCATGTAAAGCATATAAACCCACTAAAATCGACTTATTGCCTGCTAACTAGGAGGAGTGTGATTAACAACATATCAGCCCTCAGAATATGCTATGAACCAGTGACTAATACAGCCTAGCATGAAGGATTTTAATTTAAAAACAAGCTAAATGATGGAAACGCATGCATTTTAACTCTAAAAGATGAAATAGAAGTAACAAACTAGCATGAGATAATATGTGGAATGCAATTCTATGATTATTCTAGCAGCATAACAATGCAATTTCAATCTCAAGTGAAGGCTCATT